>OY754313.1:2500-204476 GCA_963573325.1 Astragalus glycyphyllos
TAAACCCTAAACCCTAAACCCTAAACCCTAAACCCTAAACCCTAAACCCTAAACCCTAAACCCTAAACCCTGAACCCTGAACCCTCAACCCTGAACCCTGAACCCTGAACCCTGAACCCTGAACCCTGAACCCTGAACCCTGAACCCTGAACCCTGAACCCTGAACCCTGAACCCTGAACCCTGAACCCTGAACCCTCAACCCTGAACCCTGAACCCTCAACCCTCAACCCTCAACCCTCAACCCTCAACCCTCAACCCTCAACCCTCAACCCTCAACCCTCAACCCTAAACCCTAAACCCTCAACCCTAAACCCTGAACCCTCAACCCTGAACCCTCAACCCTCAACCCTCAACCCTCAACCCTAAACCCTGAACCCTAAACCCTCAACCCTAAACCCTCAACCCTAAACCCTAAACCCTAAACCCTCAACCCTAAACCCTCAACCCTCAACCCTAAACCCTCAAACCCTAAAACCCTAAAACCCTAAAACCCTAAAACCCTAAAACCCTAAAACCCTAAACCCTAAACCCTAAACCCTAAACCCTAAACCCTAAACCCTAAACCCTAAACCCTAAACCCTAAACCCTAAACCCTAAACCCTAAACCCTAAACCCTAAACCCTAAACCCTAAACCCTCAACCCTGAACCCTCAACCCTGAACCCTGAACCCTGAACCCTGAACCCTGAACCCTGAACCCTGAACCCTGAACCCTGAACCCTGAACCCTGAACCCTGAACCCTGAACCCTGAACCCTGAACCCTGAACCCTGAACCCTGAACCCTGAACCCTGAACCCTGAACCCTGAACCCTGAACCCTAAACCCTAAACCCCTAAACCCTAAACGGCCAAGGTTTGACTATGGCATGCAATTCATTTGCAGGTACGTGTTGTATCCCAGCATGCTTTTGACACTCTTGGCATCCCTTAGCAAGTTCTATGCAATCTTTCAGCATAGTTGGCCAATACATTCCTTGTCGAAATAATAACCACTTCATTTTGTGGCCTACTTGGTGTGAACCACATGCTCCACTATGTGTATCAGAAAATGCTAAATATGCCTCATTTTCACTAAGACATTTTAATAGTACTCCTTCAGGAGTCTTTTTAAACAATTCGTTTCCAATTATCACATAGCTCAAAGCTCTGTATTTTACCTTTTTATTGGTATTTCTTGTGGGATTTTGCAAATATTCCGCAATAGGCCTTCGCCAATCATTATTGGTCATATTGTCAAGAGCAAAAATTTCGGCTAAGTCAAAGTCACCAAAAAATTGACGTTTTTCGACAACGACTAATTCCTCGTTTGCGTTTGTTGCCCCCCCAGTTTTTGGTGTTGACAATAGTGACGAAGAATAGTCATTAGAAATGATTCTATCCTTTATTTCAATTAACTCTTCCAGGCGTTGTTTTGAAACTTTATAGCCTGAAGCAATTTGTGCCAATTCATTTGCCACTTGATTATCAATTCGTGGTAAATGTTCTAAGTGAACAGACTCAAATCTTTTTAACAAAGCATTGGCAACAACAAAGTATCTGATAAGGTGCTCTTTAATGCATTTGTACTCCCTTGTCAATTGTTTGACAACCAACTCAGAGTCACCTTTTATTTCGACATGACTTGCCCCCAGCTCAAGTAAAATTTCAAGGCCTACTATTAAAGCCTCATACTCAGCTTCATTATTGGAACAAACATCTCGAATTTTAAACTTATACTTCGTTGGAATGTTAGTAGGAGATATTATTAAAATACCAATCCCAACTCCATGTTTATGGCTTGAACCATCAAAGTACAACCTCCAAGGATATACGTCTACAAAACTTAATGTTTCTTCGACAACAGAATGGTCTACTATAAAATCAGCAACCACTTGTCCTTTAATTGATTTTAGAGGTTGATAAGTTAAGTTGTATTCTGACAAAGCCAAAGCCCATTTACCAATTCGGCTATGCATTATTGGTTTCGACAGCATATGCTTAATAACATCAAAATGCGAATAAACAGAAACATCAGCTGGTTTTATATATTGCTTTAACTTTGTACACGAGAAATACAAACAAAGGCACAACTTTTCTATAGGAGTGTACCTCGTTTCAGCATCATTTAAGACCCTACTGAGGTAATAAATGGCTCTTTCGACACCACTATCATCCTCTTGTGCTAACATGCTACCTATTGTTCTATCAGAAGCTGCTATATACAATTTGAGCACTTTGTGTTTAATAACAGGCAACAAAATTGGTGGTTTCATCAAATAAGACTTGATTTCGTCGAAGGCTGCTTGATGCATTGGTTCCCATTTGAACTCTTCTTCCTTCTTCAGTCTTAACAATGGCGAAAAAACTTGTGTTTTGCCACTTAGATTTGATATAAATCTTCGAAGGAAATTGATTTTTCCCAGCAACGACTGAAGCTCCTTTTTGGTCGAAGGGGCCTTCGTTTCCATAATTGCCTTAGTCTTATTTTGATTGATTTCAATGCCTTTTTTGTGCACTATAAAACCCAAGAAATCACCTGCACGTACACAAAAGGCACATTTTAATGGATTTATTTTCAATCCATATTTCCTCATTCTTTCAAAAGAACGGCGAAGATGGTCTAAATGACCACTTTCTGAGGAAGATTTAACCACCACATCATCTATGTATACTTGCATAAAATCATCAATAAAATCATGAAACATAGAATTCATGGCCCTCTGATATGTAGCACCAGCATTCTTTAAGCCAAAGGGCATTACTACCCATTCATAAACACCCAATGCCCCTGGACATCTAAAAGCAGTTTTCGACACATCCTCTTCAGCAATGAAGATTTGATTATACCCAGAATAACCATCGAGCATACTAAGATAATCAAATCCTGCTGCTGAATCTATTAGCATTTCTGCCACAGGCATTGCGTATTCATCCTTGGGAGTTGCATTATTTAAATCCCTAAAGTCTATGCAAACTCTAAGAGTCCCATTTTTCTTTATTACAGGAACTATATTGGCTAACCATTCGACATACCTGGCAGTTCTGATGAATTTGTTTCTGAATAGCCTTTCGATTTCCTCTTTGATCTTAGCCAACACTTGAGGAGCAAATCTTCTTGGCACTTGCTTCACTGGTTTCTTCCCTGGTCGAATTGGTAATTGCATTTCCACTACTTCTCGACTTAACCCAGGCATTTCGTCGTAATCCCAAGCAAAGCAGTCTTTGAACTCCCTTAGCAATGTGATGACTTGGGTTTTTAGAGAAGCATCAATATTCGCACTAATATAAGTTGGCCGTTTTATTGAGCCATTTCCCAAATCAACTTCTTCTAACGGGTCTTGAGCTTGCATATGCTTTGCCGAATCTCTAGGATCCTTTTCAAAACCTAATGGATCATCATCATAAATGCAGTCAAGTCTTTCATCTATGACTATGCCATTTCCTTCATGTAACTCACTGGCTTCGACAGCCATTGTTTGTTGAATAATTTCGGCCTCTATAGCCGCTTTAAACTTGTTTTCGGCCATATAAGCCGTAATTTTGTCCCGTGCATTGGGCACTGACATAAGAATATTTTCAAGAACCAGTGTTCCACCCCGTTGGTCGAAGAACACCATCAGGATAAACACTATCATCTCCCATTATTTCTCTTTCCCAAACAAAACCATAATTTGGGTCAAGATGAACTGAGGCAAGAACATTATCCGCAGGAACATATGCCTCATTAGAAGATGAACATGGCGCGATCTTCGCCATTTGTTTCTCAAAATTTTCCTTGGTAATTTGGTTCACATCAGCACGGAAGTAGCTCTGATCGGCTTCAACATACTCTACCAAACCATCTTCCTTCCACATCACTAAACGTTGATGCAAAGTCGAAGGGACAACACCAACTCCATGGATCCACTCTCTACCAAGGAGTAAATTAAAATTCGCTTTAGAGGCTATCACTAAGAACAATGTAGTCCTCTTTATGGAACCAACGATTAAGTCCACCTCAATGGCCCCCAAAGAATGGCCAGTTTTGCCTTCATAGTTGCTTAAGACAATGTTATGTGGCCTGAGGTCAGTGTCGAACTTACCAATCTTCTTCAAAAGACCATGTGGCATTAAATTCACTGCAGCTCCACCATCCACTAACACTTTGTTAATTCCAACACCATTGACTTTGGCTTGGACATACAGGGGTTTCAAGTGGTTTTGCATACTCATATCTGGCTTCTCGAAGGTAGCCATTTGGTCTTCGACACAACCATTGTTCATCACATAGTAACACATTGGCTTATGATGAGCCATATCCTCTGTAAAATCCTCTTCAACATCATTTGGTACTGTGATAACATCGTACTCAAGAGGCAGTATTGATACCACATTGCAAACAACATCGAAATCATCTTCAGAATCATCAAAATCAGACTCCATGTCTTCATCCATGTCGAAATCAGCATTCTTTTCTTTCACTGTTGACAATGGAGGAAATATTCTTTCAAGAGCAGGCCTTCTTGGCTTTTCTGTTACTACAGCCTTGCCTTTGGCCTTATTCGCTGCACACACATGACTAGCAACATCAGCATTCCTCTTTGTGGCAACTTCAGCTTTGTGAACCTCACTCTTCGCCACTATTATGCTGCGTGGAACTTGATTAATGTCAATCGTACTGCGTGGAACATGGTTATTAGCCAAATGACTTGGAACCTTGTTAATGTCAAAGTGTGCCCTCTTCTTCTGTTGTCTTTGGTAACGACGCCACTGTGTTCTAGTCATGGGGTTCTTACCCTTATAGTTATTCTTATAATTAAACTTAACAGCATCCATATCTGGCTTGACAGCTTTAGCACGTTGATTATTTGGCACCCACGCTTCAGCAGGAGCACTAGCACTTGGGACAAAGGATTTATTTGTTGACAGCTTCAAATACCCTTTCGCTGAGGACTTCTCCTTAGCAAATTGTCGTTTGCTTGTTGAAGGCTTTGTTAACACATTAGCCTTATAGCCAGGAAGATCTCCTTTTGCAAAGTCAAATTTCGGCCTGTTATCAAGCCATTTTCTTTTACGTTGTTGTTGATCCTGATAACCTTCGACAGCTTTAGCTGCTTCTTTGTCGAAGACAGCGCTGCACCTTGGGCAAAGCATAACTTCAGAATTATTCCACTTACACCGATTGAGGAAATCTATCAATTCTTCCTTAGCCTTTGGATACACAGCATGTATCTTCCCATCATATTCTTTTAGGGTCACTTCCTGTTTCTTACCTTCAGCATACATAAAACCTTTTAATTTTTCGGTGGCAGTCTTGACACACTTAGGAGGGTCTGCCATTTTAGCATCCACCATGCCTACATCAGCTTCGACAGGTTCAGAATACATAGCTTCAGCCTTAGGCAATGGATCAACATCAATCTGCATAGGAGCTTTCATTTTCTTATCAGCAAATTTGAGTCTTCCTTCGTCAACTGCTTTTTGCACAATATCCCTGAAGAGCACACAACGGTCAGTGTTATGTCCCAAAAAATTATGGAACTTACAATAACCCTTTTTCTTTCTTTGGTCAAGAGTTGGTATTTTAAGGCCTTTAGGCACTAATATTTGACCATCAGTTACTAAAAGATCAAAAATTTCATCACATTTAGTAACATCAAAAGTATAAGTCTTAGGCATAAATCTATCATTCTTAGGCTCTACAGGGTTATTCCCATTCGCAGGCCTTAATAATTTACAGGTATAAGGAGGACCAGGCTTAAGTTCAGCCACGTCTATCTCCTCTTCTTCGACATTACTATATGTAACGTCGAATTCTTCTTCGACATATGCCACTTTTTCTTTTTTATGGTACCTATTCGACCTAGATTTTTCCTCTCTAAGCCTTTCAACTTGTCGAACTCTATCAGCCAAATGCGCCATATCTCGCAAATGAGATGTGTCTAATTTCTTTCTAATTGAGTAATCAAGGCCACCAGCAGCCATTTCGACAAGCTCATGTTCAGGGACTTGTGTGAAGCAACGAGATTTCAACAGCCTAAATCTGTTTAAGTAATCATCAATAGTTTCAGGCATTTTGCGCCGAACACTAGCCAATTCTTTAAGACTAATTTTTGACTGGCCCATGTAAAACTGTGCATGGAATGCCTTTTCTAATTGCCCCCATGTGAACATAGAACCAGGGGGTAAGGTCGTGAACCAAGTGAAAGCATTTTTAGTTAGAGAATTTGGAAAGTATTTCATCTTCAAATTCTCATTTTGTGCTAAGTCCCCAGCCTCAGTCAAGAAACGAGCAATGTGTTCGACTGTGGACTCATTTGTATCACCACCAAACTTAGTAAACTTGGGAACTTTCCATCCCCTTGGTAACTCAGTTTGTAATACGTATTCACATAATGGTGATACGAAGTTAGGCCTTTGTAAACCTATGTTAAGGCCATTGTGCGCCAAAATAGTTTCGACTAAAGTAGCTATATTGTTTTCTGCGCCAACATTGTGTTGTTGCACTTGTCGAACAACTTCATCAGCGTTCTGGTGTCTATTTACCAAAACTACTTCAGGGACGTGGTTTACTGCCCCTTGTAGTTTGCCTACAATTGTGGACGCTTCGACTGCAACTGCTTCTTGGGGGTTAACTGGCGACGCATTACCCGCAATAATAGGAACTTGCCTATTATTAACCGCTGGAGCCCCAAAGAAATCTGCAATCCTACTCATCTGATTTGCCAACATTTGGTAACTGTTATTGGTATTTTGAATCAGTGGATTGAAAACTGTACCAATTTGTTGGGTAAGCATATTAACCATATCGTGATTACTCTCGTCTACTTGCTGTCTTAAGGCCAACAAAGACGTATTGGTTAATGCTGGGGGATTCCGACCAAATACACTCTCAGAAGAGACATGTGTAGGGGAAAAGGTCGAAATATGTGGCATTCCAGTAGGCATGCCATACATTCCCAAAGGAAATGGGGGTAGATGCACGTTATTCAAACGTGGGTCTAAACCGTTTCCTATTGCCATGTAAGGGCTATGAAGCCCTGCACTTAACCGCAAAGACATAGGCAAAGATGCCATTTCTGACTGCGTTGAACCAACATTAGTCATTGATAATGAAGGAACGGTTGTTGACGATGATGGTCCTGCGCTAATGCTCGCAGAATCCATTGTTGTTCCTTGCCCTTGTGAAACCACAGGGTTGGAACTAGACGCATTATTCGTACTAGAACGAACCATTTTACCACTTCTTAAGTGCATACAACAGCGAATACAAATAAGAGAGTACGAAAATGAACAAAATCAAAGGCAAAGTCCCACCGGGCGTGCCAATTTGTTTGCTGGTGTTTTTAGCAAACAATCACTAGTTTTATTAGAAGGTTTGTGAGATCAAACTAGAAAAATCTCAAAGCAATTGCCTTTGAATTGCGCGTGGTTTGTGTTTCAGAAAATGTAGAAAAGGGGACGATTTGCAATGATTAATAGAATTGAAAAGAAAAGAAGCAGTAAATGGTGCATGAATTGTAAAGAAAAGACAAATAAATTGCATTGAATTGTAAAAGTGGTACACGATCACGTACAGCGATTCTTCCACTCGTTTTTCGCTCTGGCTTGGAAGTTAGAGTTTCAGGAATCGGGTTGTGTATTGTGATTTGCGACCTCCGTTTCTTCTCAGAAACTACTATTTATACAAAGGAAGAGAGGGGGAAAAACTGAACTAAGTAACTGCCTAGAAATTTCAAAATTAATAACTGCTACTCCTACTTTCGACCAGAACCGCTCTATCACGCTTCGACCAACTGCTAGTCTTCAGCGCATAACTGCTCTGTTTTCTGTCTGTCGAAAGCTTGTGTCCATTTTCCTCTCTCTTGCTTTTGCTTCCCCGGAAGCTTGTCGAGTTTACCTTGCGCATGACCATTTTCTCTGTCGAAATAATTTGGTCTTTGTCGAAATATAAGTCAGGCCTTGTTGACCATTTTCAATGAAGCCTGTCGAAATTACAGGCTAACAGGTTCAGGGTTCACGGTTCAGGGTTCACGGTTCAGGGTTCACGGTTCAGGGTTTAGGGTTCAGGGTTCAGGGTTCAGGGTTCAGGGTTCAGGGTTCAGGGTTCAGGGTTCAGGGTTTAGGGTTTAGGGTTTAGGGTTTAGGGTCTAGGGTCTAGGGTCTATGGTTTACGATCTAGGGTTTATGATCTAGGGTCTACGATCTACGGTCTAGCCTTTAGGGTTTAGAGTTTACTCGTGTGTTGTGGTAAAAGGATGTGCAAGTATACACAGTCTAAAAACAAGTAATATAATGATAAGAGGAGATCGTACCCACAAGAATTAGATTAATTTTAAAGAGTCTAAAGTTGTAGTAATGCTAGTGACAAAGGAAGTAAAAATAAAATAAAATTGGTAAGGTTATGGTGTGTGTAAACAGAATGTAAATTAAAGCAAGTAAAAGATGTATTTCAGTTGAAAGAGAGATGGCTGAAATACTCTTTCCTAAGTAAATTCACTTTGAAAGCATTATGTTACATATGATGCTCATGCAATCATTGCTCCTACAATGATTGCACCTACAATGGATGCTGTATTAAAATGACTTGTGCATTTCTGCAACTATCTTCAGGATTTCGTTATAAGTCTTATGTCTAAGCCCTAAATAAGTTCACCCTTGTCTTTTAAACCGTTACAGACTCACCCTATGGACTATGTTATCTTATGTCTAAGTCTTAGCATGGTTTTAACAAAGTTTCCTCTTATTAAAACATTTATTCATATTAGTTCTTGAGTTCAAATCACAAACCATTTCTGTATTTATGACCCTACTTATTCTAAGTGATCAATCTCAAAATAAGTTTGAAAGAATTATAGTGCAAGAACCAAATTGCAAGAACATCAATATAACATAATAACTATTCAAAGCTTCATTACAAAGTTAGGGTATTCCAACCAAAAAGTATTTAGTTCATGCTTAACATAAGTAGGCACATATAAACATAATGAGACATGTTTATAAGAAAGAAAATACAAAGGAAATAAGATAAGATAGGAATGGATAAAATAGGAATAAAGTAGGCAATCCTTTTAATTTGTTTTTTTTATTATATTTGTTGTCTTTTTTGATTGGTTGGGCCCAGAGTTAGTGGTTAGATTTTGTCCACATAAAAATTTCACAATAATATAGATTTGGAAAGCTGAAGCTGTAAACATAAAAGGAGAACGTAGTTTTTTGAATGGAACATAATGAATTTTTGTTTTATTATAATTTTATGTGTTGTCTTTTTGTGATTGGTTGTGCCCAAGAATTGGCAGTCGTGCTCGTGCCCAAGAATTTTTAATTTTGTTGGCATTTGTGCCCAAGAATTGGTAGATTTGCCTTGATGTTTATTTTTCAAAATTGTATTTTTTGATGACTTTATTGCCTTCGATGTGCAAGAATATTATTGAAAAACGAGCATAATTTTATTTAATTTTATTTACTAGATTCAGTTTTTGTTTTAACTTTTATTTGTTTTTTCTCATTGCTTGTGCATATGAACTACCGGTTGTATTTCTATCCACATAAGTATTTTTTAGTTACATAAACTGGGAAAATATAAAAATTGAAGACAAATGGAGAGCGTAGTTTTTTAATGGAACATGATTGGATTTTATTTTATTAAAATTTTATTTGTTTTCTTGTTGTGATTGATTGTGCCCGAGAATTGGCGGTCGTGCCCAACATATGGCTATGGTTTTTTAATATATTAGTAAAATTCAAGTTAAATCAAATTGACAACATTTGGAGTGGGATTGGGATTTTTACTCCCTTCGAACCTAATTGAGATCCAAAAGAACCAAAACCCATTGTCCTCCCTTGGAACCTTAATTCCAATTTACATCGCGTCATTTGCCTCCATGAAATTACAAAACTCAAAACTTGGTGCCACCACCCCAAAGCCAAACGAACTCAAAGCATTCATACTTTCGAAACTACTTTGTCGCAACACTCACTGAGCAAGACAATGGAGGTCGATAGAGAAGGTTGAAGAGCGCATACGGAAAACAGTGACAAAACGAAGTCATCAGGCGTTAAGTTATTTTAAGTGAATATGAAATAAAAATACCACCCGTTATTTTATGGTTTAGGATAGAATATGTGTAAGTCTTGTCCTAAGTTAAAATATGGTGAAACCTTTATATCAAGGAAAATTCAACAAATGGGATAAAAGTTTAAATATAAAATACTTTCAAGAATAAGGGACATGCCGTAGCTGTTTGCATTAGTCAAACTTCAGGAGTAAAATATAAAACCGATTTGGGTAAATGTTTGCATTAGCCAAACTTTGGGGGTCAAAAATGTGTTGTTGCCACTTTCCCATTCTGCACAAATTTATGATTTGTGCATGTTAAAGCCACCCTCAGATTTTACCTCTGATCAACAACACTCTGGTAAAAATAAATAACAAAAAGTTGCATGGGGACCATATCAAAACCCATGAAAAAATAATCTTATATCTGAATCTGAAAAAAGAAAGACCGAAAATATCGCGGTTAAAACTCTCCCAAATGAATGTAGAAGGTAAAATCCCACCATGAGAAATTATGGCACAGCTAAAAAAAAGAAAATTAGAGAGGGAAGAAATCTGTCACTAAACAAGGAAAATTCGTCACTAAAACTATTAGCGACGACTTTTGTGACGAATCCAAATCCGTAACGAAATCTGGCATCACAAAATAATTTGCGAGGAATACTAAAATCCGTCGCTATTAGAGAGGGATAAATCCCTCACAAAATTCTAAAATTCGTCGCAAAACAACAACAGGGAATCAGATAAAAAGAACGATTTTCCGTCGCTAACAGTGAGGAGGCAAAATCCGTCTCTAACAGTGAGGGGCAGAATCCGTCGCTAACAGTTAGGAGCATAATTCGTCGCTAACAATGAGGGGCATAATCCGTCGCTAACTGTGAGGTTACAACTTCCTCTCTAACAGTGAGGGAAATTATTCCTCTCTATTAGTGACGAATTTTAAAACCATTTTTTTTAATTTATTCAACACCAGTTTTTTTAATATATATCCATTTCAACCTACAATTGTGAGAAACCTTTAATCTCAAAGAAGTGGTGCTAAAATACAAGGCTACAAATTTTTTAAATAACACAAACACTTCATATTATTAATAAAGCTAATAAGCGTAGTACATACAAACCAAAAGTAATGTTAATCAACAACAAACATGAACCTTAGTTTCATAAAACTATTAGCTTACAATCCAAAAGACGTGCACATCATTGTTTGTAAAAAATAAAAAACACATCAACCATCTTGTTCATCATCATACTCATCATCAAATTGTTGGTCATCCTCGTTTGTAGGTGGAGGTGAAGGCGGACGTGGATGACCCTAAACCCTAAACCCTAAACCCTAAACCGTAAACCGTAAACCCTAAACCCTAAGCCCGAACCCTAAGCCCGAGCCCTAAGCCCGAAGCCCGAAGCCCGAAGCTCGAAGCCCGAAACCCGAAACCCGAAACCCTAAACCCTAAACCCTAACTAGAGCCTAAACCCTATCTGGGGTCTACGTTCATGGTCTGCGGTCTACTATCTGGGGTCTACGGTCAATAGTCTGCGTCTATGATCTACGTTTTAGGGCCTTCGGTCTGCGGTCAATGATCAGTGAGAGAGTGAGAATGAGTGAGAGGGACTGAGAGTGATATACACTGAGAGTGAGTGAAAGAGAGAGAGTTATAGTGAGAGTGAGTGAGGGAGGGCGATAGTAGAGAGAAAGTGGGAGAGAGGAAGTAGGAGAGAGTGAGACTGAATCAGAGAGTGAAAGGGAGAGTGGGTGAGAGTTAGTGTGATTGAGAGAGAGTGAGATAGTAAGGGAGAGAGTGTGAGGGAGAGTGAGTGAATGACTGAGTGGGAAAGAGTGACTGAGATACTAGGATAGAAAGTACAGAGAGTGAGAGAGGGTGAGGGAGAGTGAGTGTGAGTGAAAGAGAGTGAGACTGAAAGAGAATGAGAAAGTGAGATAGTAGGATAGAGAGTGAGCAAGAGAGTGAGGGAGTGAGAGTCAGAGTGAGAGTGAGATAGTACGATAGAAAGTGAGAGAGTGAGAGAGTGAGAGAGTGAGAGAGAGAGTTGGGGAGAGCGAGAGTGATAGAGAGAGTGAGAGTGAGTTAGAGTGGGAGAGAGAGATAGTAGAAGAGAGTAAGAGAGAGTGAGAGAGTGGGAGTGAGACAGTAGGACAGAGAGTGAGAGTGAGTGAGAGAGAGTAGGAGTGACTGAAAGAGTGAGTGAGTGAGTGGGAGACAGTAGAATTGAGATTGAGAGTGAAAGAGAGAGAGTGAGCGAGATATAGTATGAAAGAAAGTGTGAGATAGTAGGAGAGAGTGAGACGGAGTGCGAGTGAGAGAGAGAGAGAGAGAGAGAAGGAGAGATATTGAATGAGTTAGAATGACAGACTGATAGAGACTGAGAGAGAGTGAGAGCAAATGAGAGATAGTAAGACGGAGTGAGAGAGTAATAGAGAGTGAGAGAAAGAGATAGAGTGGGAGAGAGGGTGAAAGAGAGTAAGAGAGAGTGAGAGAGTGGGAGTGAGACAGTAGGATAGAGAGTGAGAGTGAGTGAGAGAGAGTAGGAGTGACTGAAAGAGTGAGTGAGTGAGTGAGTGAGTGAGTGAGTGAGTGAGTGAGTGAGTGAGTGAGTGAGTGAGTGAGTGAGTGAGTGGGAGACAGTTAGAGTGAATCAGAGATTGAAAGAGAGAGTGAGTGAGAGTGAGAGTGAGAGTCAGTGGGATTGAGAGAGAGTGAGATAGTAAGAGAGAGTGTGAGGGAGAGTGAGTGAATGACTGAGTGAGAAAGAGTGAGAGTGAGCTACTAGGATAGAAAGTACAGAGAGTGAGAGAGGGTGAGGGAGAGTGAGTGTGAGTGAAAGAGAGTGAGAGAGAAAGTAGGAGAGAAGAATACAGAGTGGTAGAGAGTGAGATTGTAGGATAGAGAGAGTGAGAGAGAGCGTGTGAGAGACAGTGAGTGAGTGAGTGAGTGAGTGAGTGAGTGAGTGAGTGAGTGAGTGGGTCTGAAAGAGAATGATAGAGAGTGAGAGTAAATGAGAGAGTTAGAGTGAATCAGAGAGTGAACAAGAGAGTGACAGAGTGAGAGTCAGAGTGAGTGAGTGAGTGAGTGAGTGAGTGAGTGAGTGAGTGAGTGAGTGAGTGAGTGAGTGAGTGAGTGAGTGAGTGATAGTGAGATAGTACGATAGAAAGTGAGAGAGTGAGAGAGAGAGAGAGAGAGTTGGGGAGAGCGACAGTGATAGAGAGAGTGAGAGTGGGTTAGAGTGGGAGAGAGAGATAGTAAAAGAGAGTAAGAGAGAGTGAGAGAGTGGGAGTGAGATTGTAGGATAGAGAGAGTGAGAGAGCGTGTGAGAGAGAGAGTGGGTGGGTGAGTGAGTGAGTGAGTGGGTCTGAAAGAGAATGATAGAGAGTGAGAGTGAATGAGAGAGTGATCAAGATATAGTAGGATAGAGAGTGAGCAAGAGAGTGACGGAGTGAGAGTCAGAGTGAGTGAGTGAGTGAGTGAGTGAGTGAGTGAGTGAGTGAGTGAGTGAGTGAGTGAGTGAGTGAGTGAGTGAGTGAGTGAGTGAGTGAGTGAGTGAGACAGAGTGAGATAGTACGATAGAAAGTGAGAGAGTGAGAGAGAGAGAGAGAGAGAGAGTTGGGGAGAGCAACAGTGATAGAGAGAGTGAGAGTGGGTTAGAGTGGGAGAGAGAAATAGTAGAAGAGAGTAAGAGAGAGTGAGAGAGTGGGAGTGAGAGAGTAGGATAGAGAGTGAGAGTGAGTGAGAGAGAGTGGGAGTGACTGAGAGAGTGAGTGAGTGAGAGTGAGTGAGTGATCGAGATATAGTAGGAAAGAGAGGGTGAGATAGTAGGAGAGAGTGGGTGTAATTGAGAGTGAAAGTAATTGTGAGAGACTGAGTGAGTGAGAGGTAGTAATGAGTGAGTGAGAGTGAATGAGAGATATAAGGAAAGCGATTTTGAGAGAGTAAGAGTGAGTGAGAGAGAGTGTGCGAGTTATTGAGAGTGAACGTGATTCTGAAAGAGTGAGAGTGAGAGTGAGTGGGTGAGTGAGTGACAGAGTGAGAGTCAGTGAGAGAGAGAGAGAGAGAGAGACAAACAGAGAGTGACAGTGAGAGTCAGAGTGAGTGAGAGTGAGATAATACGATAGAAAGTGAGAGAGAGTGAGAGAGAGAGAGTAGGGGACAGTGAGAGTGATAGATATAGTGAGAGTGAGTTAGAGTGGGAGAGAGAGATAGTAGAAGAGAGTAAGAGAGAGTGAGAGAGTGGGAGTGAGACAGTAGGATAGAGAGTGAGAGTGAGTGAGAGAGAGTGGGAGTGACTGAGAGAGTGAGTGAGTGAGTGAGTGAGTGAGTGTGAGACAGTAGGATAGAGATTGAGAGTGAGAGAGAGAGAGTGAGCGAGATATAGTAGGAAAGAGAGTGTGAGATAGTAGGAGAGAGTGAGACGGAGTGTCAGTGCGAGTCAGAGAGAGGGAGAGATATTGAAAGAGTTAGAATTACAGACTGATAGAGACTGAGAGAGAGTGAGAGCAAATGAGAGACTTAGAGATTGAGAGTGTGTAAAAGAAAGTGAGAGAGACTAGAGAGAGAGTGAGAGTGCGTGAGAAAAAGTGAGAGTGAGAGTGAGTGAGAGAGAGTGACGAAGAGTGAGAGAGAGTGAGAGCCAATGATAGAGAGTGAGATAGTAAGACGGATAGTGAGAGAGAGCGAGTTGGAATCAGTGAGTGAGAGAATGAACGTGAGACGAAAAAAGTAGGATAGAGAGTGAGAGTGAGTGAGTGAGATAGAGGAGCGTGAGACAGAGAAAAAGAGATTTTGAGTTATACCGAGATAGTTGGATAGAGAGTAAGCGTGAGAGAGAGAGAGAGAGTGAGAGTAAGACAAAAAGATAATGAGTGAGAGAGAGTGAAAGAGAGTAAGAGAGAGTGAGAGAGTAATAGGGAGTGTGAGGGAGTGAGAGTGAGTGAGGGAGAGAGATAGTAGTAGAGAGAAAGTGGGAGAGAGGGAGTGGGAGAGAGAGGGTGAATGAGAGAGTGATAGAGAGTGAGAGGGAGAGTGAGTGAGAGTGAGAGTTAGTGTGATTGAGAGTGAGTGAGATAGTAGGGGAGAGAGTGGCAGAGAGTGAGTGAGAGTGAGTGAGAGTGAGTGAGAGTTATGAGCGAGTGAGTGAATGAGAGAGCGAGAGAGAGTGAGTGTGAAAGAGAACGCGGTAGTATGAGAGTGTGTGAGAGAGTGAGAGAGAATGGGAGTGAATGAGTTAGTGAGAGTGAGATAGTAGGAAGAACACTATGAGTGAGTGATAACTCTATTTTATATAGAGTTATTTATATGTTCTATGACTTAAATCAATGTGAGTTTCTAAGTACTATTATTGTTAAAATAGTTAATATGTGTTGTTTAGAGTAAAAGAGGGTTAGGAACTGATTTGTAATCATTTGGCACTTTTGGTGCCCCATTTTGTATTTTAATGTGTTTGTTCAATGTTACAGCAATCGTTGCCCCTGCAATAGGCACAACAGTCATTGCCCCAACAATGACTGCTCCTACAATAGTCATTCCAGCAGCAGTAGAGGCATTGCATCAACAACCATTGCCCCAACATTACTGGCAGTCAATTGCTCCAGCATTCGTGACAGACTAAAATGCACCAGCAATATGCTGATGTCATTGATGACATTAAAGTCAAGTTGCTATACAAGTGGCCCAAGTTGCAAGTGCAGCACCTCCCTTTTACTTTTTAGCTTGTAACTTTTACTTTTTAGGGACACTTGTCCTCACACCATTTGACCCCTTCTTCTTAGTTGGTGAATGATCAAATCAAACTTTTTGAAGACAAGTGGGAAAAGAAACCCTAAAATCAACTTGGTGCCCAAGACAACTTCACTTTTTGAAGCCTATAAATACATCTCCTTCTCCGCATTTGAGAGGATACCAAGTGATATACCAAGTTAGAGAGTTAGTATCACTTACGTACACTTCATAGGTGTGAAGGAGGGAGAGTAATTGACACATTCTCTCTCTCTACTTCTACACCATTTCGTGTTGCTGTTTGATTACTGGCGCATCAAGCATTTGTGAGGCATTGCTGGAGCATTAGTATGCTGATTTTGAAAGGGAACTTCAACCGTGTAATTCTTTCTTTATTTTCTTCCCTTTGTATTATGAACATGGTTATATCTGTTTGTATGTGCTCAGTAATACTTATTTTAAAAAAATCATTCTTAAAAAAACTTATTTAACAATACATCTCCTTCTCCTCAAAAAATAAGTTTTTTTAAGAATGATTTTTTTAAAATAAGTGATTTTCAATATGTTAAACAAACACAAAACAACTTCTCATTTTCTTAAAAATCACTAAAAATAATCTCTAAATTATTTAACAACAAAATCACTTATTTTTTAATCTGTAATAAATGGGCTCTAAAAGAGGAAGAGAAATAAATAGGCATCTGAAGGAAAAACTAAAATTGTATTTTTAGCAGCTTTGACTCATCGTAAGTTACAAATTTGTTTCGAAATAGAACGAATCAGTTTTTCACCTTCACTCTCAAAAATATATTTACCACTTGTCAAATAGAAAGAATTAATTTTTTGTATTGGACAGTTTGGAGCTTATGTTTCGAACTTCTAAATAAATGTTATAGGGATGTCAACGAAGCGGGGCGGACACGGGTACTAGTTACCCACTACCCAACCTCGTTTAATATTAATGCTACCCGTATCCGTGCCATACCCGCACGAGTACCCGCATAGTGGGTTTTTCACGAGTACTGTCTCCTCGTGGATACTCACAAATACTTTTAATATTAATTGGAATATTTTTTTGAAAATAAAATTTGAAACACAAAAAAAATCTTTTTTTTTGACAATAACAAAAAAAAAATTGACACAAAAAAAAATTGAACACCTTTTTTTTTATCTTCATTCATATAAAAAAAATTAGGCATTTCATTATACATTCATATAATTTATATAATATTAATTGAAATATTTTTTTGAACATAAAACTTGAAATACCAAACAAAATTATCCTTGTGAACACCATTTTTTCTCTTCATTCATATAAAAATTAGGCATTTCATTATACATTTATTTGTTAGCTTAAGGTAGTTAATGAAAGAAGATAAATAACACTAAAATTAATAATAATAGAAAATTTTCCAAATACATATATTTATTACGGGTACTGGTACCCGCGGGCACAAGTACCTCAATAACCGGCCCTGTCCCGTTTATTGACGGGTAGTCTAATTATCTGTTTGTTTAATATGTTTGTACAATCGATCTTACTATTAAAAAGTAACTAGAAGAGATAAAAGATGTCATAAAAACTTAACCTCAACATAAGTATTTGTTCCAACTTTTTATAACTTCATAATAAATGAGAGCAACAAGAGCATATTTCAATTTTTAAAAATTGTCTATACTACAAAATAATAAGTGTGGTTTTTTTTTTAAGGTAGAAAGATGTGGAAAACACAAAACAACACAAACAAAAAGAACCCAAAAGTATGCCCTTTTGTGCAATGTTCTTAGGATCCATGGTTTGCGCTTTCTCCTCTAGTTTTAATATATATGATGAGAGTAAGGTCGTGCAGGTTCAAAATATGCAACAATGACAAATGAAGAAACTTTAAAATCAAAGTAAAATTGCAAATCAAAATAGATGGAGGTATCTAATAGTCTTAATCTTTTTTCTCAAAAATAACACAATATTTTACTCAAAATGTACAGTAAGAAAGATGTTAACATAGCAAATCCAGATTCATCAAATTCTATACTTCAGGAAACTAAAAGAAAATGTTAGAACTTAGAAGTCTACATAGTTAATGAAATATAAAGGACAGTCGTTTTACACCCATGTTATCCCACCATCCAAAACATTGTAACATGCATACTCTACTATGATATCAGTAACTGTACAACTCAAAAATAGTTGTTGAAATATTATTAGAGTACCACTTTTCTTTAATAAATACTGCCGATACCATCGGAGTAACGGTCACGACACCAACCATTGCAACGCCTTGAGAGATGACATTGAGGATATGATTAAAAGGGGAAAACTTGCCGGCTATGTAAACAAACTAGGGCGTCGAGCTGACGAGAAAAAAGAAGAACGGGAACAGGAACCCAGAACAAAGGGAAAAATCAAAGCCGAGTCTGACGACGACGAACTTGATTCAAGGAAATCAAAAGGACGGTCCGTGATGATGATGATCACAGGAGGTTTCGCCCACGAAGAATCCGGGAAGACAATGAAACCAAAATGGAAAGAGCTACTCAATATAGCATCTACTTCAGTCGCACAAACGCCTTCAAACCGACCTCCGTTGTCTTTTAGAGATGAAGACCTTCTAGATGGAAAACCCAACAAACACGTACCACTAGTTATCACGGCGGTGATCGCCAATAAAGAGATTAGAAGGATTTTGGTCGATCAAGGGAGTTCTTCAGACATCATTTTCCTCGACCTCGTGGAAAGAATGGGAATCGATAAAGAAGACATCACTCCTTACAGAGGATCGGCACTATCAGGATTCAATGGATCTCGAACTAAACCTCTTGGACACCTGGAACTGATGGTTTCCTACGGTGAATAACCTTTGATAAGAATCATCAAAACAAAATTCCTCATCCTACCGTGTGAATCGATATACAACTGTATTATTGGAAGACCGACTTTGGGAAGGCTCGGAGCAGTAACCTCCACCACTCACTTAAAAATGAAATTCCACTCTCTCTGCAACAAAGTCATTACCTTAAACTCGGATCTTGAATCCGCCTCAAGATGTTTCTTCCTATGGACAAAAGCAGAAAAAAAGGCCCAAGATAAAGAAGGTTTTTCACCCGAGTTAACCAAAGATAAAGAAATTACAGGAAGATCAGCCGAAGTCAACTTAACCGATTTAGATGCAAGATACGACCCTGACAGCTCGGAAAATGAAGATGACGATGAGTTGGCCAAAGAACTGAAAAAGAAAATGAGAAGACCCCAGTCTGATGGAGAATCCATCGAAATACAACTCGGAGATGACCCTACCAGAACAGTAAAGATTGGAGCGGACCTATCCGAAGAGGTAAAAATCGAACTCACTCGTTGCTTAAAAGATCATTCCGATCTTTTTGCTTGGTCGGCGAACGATATGCCTGGAATCCCGCCAGAAGTGGCATGTCACCAGCTCGCCGTTAATCCAAAAGCAAAATGGGTCTCTCAAAGAAGATGGGCTCAGAGTGGAGAGAAGACCATCGCCGCCGCAAAAACTGTTGAAGATTTAATCAAAGCAAACTTTATAACAGAAGTCAAATACACGACTTGGTTATCCAACCCAGTACTAGTTAAAAAGAGCAACGGTAAATGGGGTATGTGCATCGATTATACTGACCTAAACAAAGCCTGTCCGAAAGACGCCTTTCCAGTCTCAAGTATTGATCGCCTCGTCGACAATGCCTCCGGTTTTCGCCTACTTTCTTTTATGGACGCTTACTCTGGTTACAATCAGATCGCCATGTTTCCTCCCGATCAAGAGAAGACTGCTTTTATGACGGACCAGGGTAACTTCGCCTACCGAGTTATGCCCTTCGGTTTAAAAAACGCCGGAGCCACTTATCAAAGAATGATGAACAAAGTTTTTCAAAAACAGATAGGCAAGACCGTTGAAGTCTATCTTGATGACATGATTGCAAAAAGTGAACGGGAAAACGACCACGTAAAAGACCTTCAAGAAATCTTCGCTGAAATCAGGAAAAATAACATGAGACTGAATCCAAAAAAATGCACTTTCGGGGTCCGAGCTGGAAAGTTCCTCGGTTTCTATTTAACAAGGAGGGGAATTGAAACAAACCCCGACAAATGTCGATCTGTGACTGAAATGCGAACTCCAACTTCCAAAAAAGAGGTCCAAAAACTCAACGGAATGATCGCCGCTTTATCACGATTCCTGTCGAATGCGGCATTCAAATCTCTCCCTTTATTCAAGCTTTTGAAAAAACAAAAGGAGGACGACGAATGAAAGTTCAACTGGACAAACGAGCAAGACGAAGCCTTGCAACAACTCAAAAAAGCACTTTCAGAACCACCCATCCTAACTCGACCGTACGAGGGAGAAATTCTGTACTTATACCTATCAATCTCGGAGGAAGCTTTGGGCGCCGTTCTCATCCGGGAAACACAGACCGGTCAAAGTCCGATCTACTTTGTAAGCAAAGCACTCTAGGGACCCGAATGCAGATATCAGCAAATAGAAAAAATCGCCCTCGCCTTGGTCATCGCAGCTCGACGCCTCCGACCATATTTTGTGGCACACCAGATAGTCGTACGCACCAACTATCCAATAAGGCAGATTCTACACCGACCCGACCTTGCCGGAAGAATGATCAAATGGGCAGTAGAACTCTCCGAGATTGGAATCAAGTACGAATCCCGTACGACAATGAAGGGCCAAGTTCTAGCAGATTTTGTAGCAGAAATGATTCCTGCTGATCCTATTAACGACATCTGGACTTTACACGTTGATGGGTCTTCCAACCCCAAAGGAAGCGGCGTAGGTAATGTTGGAAAGCCCGGATAAAGTAATCATTGAAGTCTCCCTTACCTTCGCTTTCCAAACAACTAATAATGAAGCAGAATAGGAGGCTTGCATCGCAGGTTTACGATTGGCAATTGACCTACGAGTCTCTCAGGTCAATCTCTACACGGACTCACTCTTGGTCGTTTCAAAAATAAACAATCAATTTGAGACCAAGGATCCAACCCTGCTGAAATACCAACTTCGAATCCGAGAGTTACTCACACAGTTTAGAACAGCCGAAGTGAAGCACATCCCCAGATCCCAGAACCAGAGGGCGGATATCCTATCAAAACTCGCCAGCACCAAGGTCGCCGGTAATCACCGGACGATCATCCAAGAACTACTTAGAAGACCCAGTATCTCCCTTAATCCGACTTATACTTCCGCAATTTGTTCGATTGAGGAGGACCAAAGTTGGATCACTCCAATATTGGAGTACATCAAGACAGGAATTGAACCTCCAGATTCGGTAGAAGTGAAAATCATCGGGAGAAAAGCCTCCGCCTTCTCAGTCATAGATAATACGTTGTACAAGAGAAGCCTCTCCTCACCATTATTAAAATGCATTGAAAGGGAACAAGTACATTCCGTCCTAGCTGAAATTCATGAAGGAATATGTGGGCAACATCTTGGCGCCCGTTCCCTAGCTCGAAAAGCCCTACGCACAGGATATTATTGGCCGACCATGGAAGGCGATGCCAAAAAACTACGTCAAAAAGTGCAAAAAATGCCAGGTCTACGCCAACGTTTACGTCGCCCCACCATCCGAACTTCGAAATCTATCCTCCACATGGCCCTTTGCCCAATGGGGAATAGATCTCCTAGGTCCATTCTCAACTGCTCCAGGCCAAAACAAATTTCTCATAGTGGTGTCATACCCTAATTTTGTCCGCCTAGGTTTAAAACCCTAATTTTCCGCAAAAAATAAATAAATTGAGAAGTCTGGTTTTATTTTGAAGAGTAAAGAGCATTGTGCATGCATTTTTGGGTTTTAAAAGTCATTCTAGGGCTTTTAAATTCATTGTTAGAGTGGAAATGCATGTGTTGTTGAAAAACAAGGTTTTTAGGGCAAAAGGGTATTTTGGTCATTGTCAAAAATAAGATAATTTCTCATCAAGAATCATTGTGCAATTTTAGAGAAATTTATTTGAGGCAAAACATTTTTGGTCATGTATGTATGTATGCGCATGCATGCATACATTGTGCACAAAATTTCAAAAAAGGATCAAAAGGGAATATTCTACAAAAAGTTCCAAGATGTGATTTTTATGACATTTTTGGTCATGGTGATCACATAAAATGGCATATTCCTAAGATTCCTAGTATGTGGCCTAAATTGGGTGTATTTTTGTACAATTATCCTAAGAAGAATAATCAAAAATGAAGGGATAATGGAATGGTCATATAATAGTACAATAGTACAAGATGACAACTAGCAAAACTTGGTCACCAAGGACCCCTCCCATTTATGCGCCTATCCCTCTCTATTCTCTCATTTTTGTGTTTTCTCAATGTCCTCAATCCATGTGAGCCTCAATCCTAGCCTTTGATTCAAAATTAAAATCAAATCCTAGAGCACAACTAGTGCACAATGACCTAACTACCCTTAAACCTAATTGCTTTCTATATATACCCTATTAACCTCACCTCACAAAGAAAAAAAGGAGAGCTTTTGGCCTCACCATTCACTCATAAACCCTAGCACACAACTCCCTCCTCACCTTCTCTCCATTTTATGCGCCACCCCCTCTCCCTTCTCTCTAACTCACTTCTTCATTTCTCATCTACCCACACACATTCAATCCATCTTCCAAGCCTAAACACTAATTTTCAACCATCAATCCTTCATAAAATCACACAAAAGTTCAAGATCAAGGGACATTTTTTGGAGATTGAAGACCAAGCTTGAAGATAAGTTGATTTGGTTGATTGTTTCTTCATCTATTGTGAGATTTCCACTTCCAAAAATGTAGATCCTCTCTTTTAACTTCATTTTTATGCTTGTACATATGTTAATCTCATGAATCTTTGTTTTGATGCTTTGATTTTGGGGTTATATGCATGATTTTGTTGTTTTAATTGAAATAAAATGTTATTTGCTTTGATGATAATTTCGCATGCTTCAAATAAATATGTGTTTTATGATTTTTGTTGGTTCTCATCGTTGAATCTTGTGAATAAATGCATCTATTGTTTGGTTATGTCACTCGCTTGCTTGATTTGGTTGACTTGTTGAAATAAATTGATGATTGGCCATTAAACTTGCAAATATTCAAACCTATGTTGTTAATTGTGAAATTTGTGATTTGAGAAAAATGAATTTGGGTTTTGGTTCATTTATGGTCCACAAATGATCTTGGGTTATGCTAAGTTGGCAAGAGATAGGTTACTTCAACCTTGATGCCTATGCTTGTAAGCATTTAAAAATTCAATTCCCATTTGATGTGCTTGTGAAATGTGAGCAAAAAGGGGTCTATAAACCATTGAATTTGCGCACATGATTGGTCTCCAATGACCTTGATGCATCCTCAAGTTTAATCATGCTTTCTTTGCTCTTTGAGTTTAATGTAAATTGTTGTTTGAAGTTTGTGAAGTTTTGGCAAAGGATAGGCCACTTAGAGCCTTGATGCACCATTGCATTGTCTTAATAAATTGCAAAGGAGAGACTACTTGGAGTCTTGATGCACTTTCCATTTCTCAATCGGCAAAGGATAGGTTCATTTAACCTTGATGCACATGCATTTTGCCTACTCATGCATTCTTGAATTGAAGCTTGGTACTCAATGCTTGATATACTTGTTTATGTGCTTGTAGTGCATTAAAATGTTGAATTGGTGTTCACAATTTGCTTGTTTTGATTTCCACCAATTGTTACTCGTTAGTAACTCTCCAAAACTTCAAAACCATGTTGCATACAAAGAACAACTTGTTACTCGTTAGTAACGTTCCAACTTCAAAACATTTTTTTGCATTTACATAATCATTGACAAACAACTTCACTTCTTCTCAAAACAATTTCAAACTATTTTTCACAAATCAAACTTTGTTGAGGATAATGCGAAGCCTTTGCTTGCACGATTGTCAACAATGGGGTGCTAGTGGTGATCACTTGGAGTCTTTGCTCAATTGATTATCATGAACACTCATTTTTCAAAAGAACTCTCATTTCACAAATTAAAAACTTTGTTGAGGATAATGTGAAGCCTTTGCTTGCACGATCGTCAATAATGGGATGCTAGTGGTGATCACTCGAAACCTTTGTTGTTTGATCACTGTGAACATTCAATTTTCACAATTAAACAACTAAAAAATAAAAACCTTTTCTCGACAACCGAGAACTACGTAAGCTTTGAATTCTCCATCGCACTGGGAGATACGTAGGAGCGGGTCACATTCCCGTCAAGCACGACAAATAAAAACCATTTTCTTTTCAAAAAAACAAACCCTTTTCCAAAACAAGGCAATTTCTAAAAACAAAACAATTTTCGAAAACAAGAACTACGTCGCTTTGATTCCCTCCCTAGGATACGTAGGCACGGTGCCCTCCCGTCAAGCGCAAAAGATTAAATTTTCCTTAAGTTTTTCCATAAAGTAAGGAGAGATAAAGAGAGATAAAAACAAAGCATTTCTTAAATCAACCTTTTAAATCACACGTCAAATCGAGGTTCCCTTTCAGTAGAAAGGATGTGTTGGGTGCTCGTACCTTCCCCATGCATAACCGACCCCCGAACTCAAATCTCGTGGTTCCAAGGACCATTGTCTTTCAAGAAAGGTTTTTTTCAATGTTTTACCTCTAAAAAAATATTGGTGGCGACTCCAATTCACGTTGTGCGAAAAGAAATCCCTCCAAAGGATTTTTCGGGGTGCAACAAGTGGCAATTGATTATTTTACCAAATGGATTGAAGCAGAGCCCTTAGCCGCCATAATTGCGAGGAACTGCCTGAGATTTTTCAAAAAGAACATCATGAGCAGATTCGGGATCCCCGAATCGATTATCACTGATAATGGGACTCAGTTCGCCGACAAAGGTTTCAGGAAAATGATGTCCGACTTCAAAATCAATCATCATTTTACTTCCGTAGAACACCCGCAAACTAACGGTCAAGTAGAAGCAGCCAACAAGATACTCCTTAACGGTTTGAGAAAAAGACTGAACGACGCCAAAGGAAGTTGGGTAGAAGAACTCCCGTATGTTCTCTGGGCTTACAGAACAACCCCTCAAAGCTCAACGGGAGAAACGCCGTTCCGGCTATCCTATGGCAACGAGGCGGTCATCCCAGTGGAAATCAGCGAGCTAAGTTGGAGAGTAGCGAATCCCAAAACACCCGCAGAAAATTACCGAGCTTTGAAAGAAAACCTCGATCTCATCGACGAAGTTCGAGGACAAGCCACACTTCGAGAAGCCATCGTCAAACAAACCGTTGCAACTCGATACAATGCCAAGGTCATCCCCAGAGATTTCGAAATCGACGACTTAGTCCTTCGAAGAGCCGACATTGGTTTGAAAAATGCTTCGCAAGGAAAATTAGCACCCAATTGGGAAGGACCTTACCATGTTAAAAGTAAGACCGGTACCGGGGCTTTCAAATTGGAAACACTTTGCAAAAAGGAGATCCCCCGAAGTTGGAACGCCACAAAGTTGAAAAGCTATTACATTTAAGGACATAACGGTTTTACGTGTGCCATTTTCGTGTAACGGTAGTTCCTACCACTATAAATCTACAAACTCCTTCACAATAACTTCTTGGACCGATCTCATAAGATCTCCATACGTGGCCAAAGCAGTCACAACCCTTAGGGGCGAGTTCAATCCGGGCCGAGTCCTGATAAACTGCCCAAAAGGTACGAAAGGTCCGTTAAGGATTTTTCCTTAAATCGATCATTGGCCTTAGTAGCCAAGAACCCTAATGGACGAGTTAAATCTGGGCCGAATCCTGGTAAACTGTCCTTAGGCCCGATCTTACGAGAGTTCTCAACAGGTCTTCTCTAAATCGTTTGAAGAGCTCCTCTCAAACCTTTTTAAAACCTACGAGAATTCTCAACAGGTCCTCTCTAAATCGTTTGAAGAGCTCCTCTCAAACCTTTTTATACCTACGTCCCACACTTATCGTTTTTTGATCTTATCAAGAACTATAAAGTCAAGACTATGAAAATTGGTAATTACGGTGACGAATACAAAATTAATTTCATTACAACCACCTCGGAAACGGCCGAGACCTCAAGTTTTATAAACAAAAACTAAAAACTAAATCAACTTAAAGAAGTTCCGAGCTTATGCATGATTCTCTGTATAAACCCGGAACTCTTACAAAACTGGATCTGAACATAAATCAGGCAGACTTGGGATGAACCACGGTCTTCACATTAGTCTTGATATCGACCTTCACGATCTGGTCTCCCTCGATCTCATGATCCACATTCAGGACGGCTCTGTCAAGATTAAGAGAGGGATAGACAAGAGCAATTTGATCAAGTGCAAGATCGAAGCCATCTCCTGCCATTTCCAGAGCAAGATCGGCAGCAGTCCGCGCTTCTTTCTTAAATTTTACCAGCTCAGCACGGGTTTGGGCAAGCTCTTTCTCAAGCACTGCGCATCGATCTTCAGGAGTGGAACTAGTCCCAACCTTGTTCTCTTCAAAATTTTTCATCGACGCCATCAGCTCTTGAATCCGATCCTCCAACCTTTTAATTGTACCTTCTGCAATCTTCCTCTCTCCTTCAAGCACTCTGATCCGATCGTTCAGCTGACAGATGCGAACAGTGCTATCCTCGACCTGCGACTTAGCAGAATTATGGGATTTTTCAAGATCATCCACATAAGCCTTCAAAGTCTTCAAGTCGCTCAAAGTGTTACCCAGGACTTTATTCTTTTCTGCCAGTTCTTTTAGAGCATTAAATAACTTGGCTCTCTCACTGGTTACCAACTCTGAAAAACGAATAAAGTCAGTAAGGTAGGTAAAAAGAACGGCAAACGAACTTCAGATAGAACACCTCACCTTCATGACGACGTTCCATCTCCTCCCTCTGCAATTTGGTAACATCGGCCAAGTGAACAAACAGCTTTGCGGGCGCACTAACTGGATTGGTAAGGTATTCCTCCATATTCTTCTCCATAAAACTAGCATCCACGGGAACAGGAGTTGCTTTCTTAGAAGATCTATGCCCCTTGGAAGACTTAGAATCTGTTGGAATCACCACCTTCTTCTTCTTCACCTGCTTTGAAGAGGCTACCTCATTTGCTGGTTTTCTCTTCCGATGCTGAAGATCTTCCACAGGATTCTCCAGCAGCTGTTCCTCGTGGACGGTCCTGATTGGGGAAACGTGAACGGCACCGCTTAGATCGGGAATATCCTCTGGAACCTCTTGGCTCGCATGATCACCTTCCTCGGCCCCCAGGTTCTCCAACGCCATCCTTCTTAATTGAGCAATCCTACTCCCTGCCATCGTATCTGAAAACAAAGAAAAAATTGGACGAAATGGTCAAAATGGCATATTAACAATTCTCAGCCAAAAGATAAATTGACAGATCAAAAAACGACCCTACCTAGAACCCCCATAACCTTTCTTCTGGTAGCACATTTAACCAGTCGATCGACTGGAATGCCTCGGTATTTATGCTTGGTATAAGGCACTTGAGATGAAATAAACAACAAGATATCTCTGGTCAGGATATCAGCACGGCAAAGATGAGATTCGCCGACATGATAGGATCTAGGAGATCGGTTGTAATGACCAAGTCCCCATCCTATGGGAAACTTAGTGGACACCAAAGTTTGCCCATCCGAATCAAATCTACCCACATGGTCAATTGCCTCGCTGTTCACCGGCTCCACGAAATAAAAAAGCTCCTTCCACCTCCCCTTCAGCGAATATGAATAAGCCCGGAAAATCTTGGCACCTTTCAGAGACCGAAGGCTCACATGCTCCCAAGCGTTTCCTTCCTCGCTATTCCTATTTACCTCAAACAAATGAAAAAACAGATCGGCGGACACTGGACGATCAAGTTCGAGGCATATCAATTCAAAGGCTCGAAGAAACGCCCAACCATTGGGGTGAAGTTACGAAGGTGCCAGTTCCAGTCTCGCCAAAACAGTCTGTTGAAGATTGGTAAACGGTGGACGGATATGCATATCCGATACCAATACATCATACATGACAAATTTCAAAGATCCTGGCTAGGTCGCTGGATGCTCATCGGATCTCATACCCTCGACATTCCAAAGTCGGCCCCGAATGGATAACTTATCTACAAAAGTGCTCATATCTTCCCCTGCTTCGTACAGAGACCTTGTTTCAGTAACAGAAGAAGCGACTCAATTAAGAATGCGAGGAACATTCACGTCATAAGGCATAGGAAGATCGACTCGCCCCGGACCAGTGCTAGAATAACCATCTGTCAAAGCTGATGTACGATCATCAGCCTCGGCAGCCACGTCAACAGCAACCTCATCGTTTCTTTGCTGTAAATAACCTTGCCTATCCTCAACTTCTTCGTCAAGCCTCTTGCTCTCACCAACCTCGTATCCCGCATGGCTTCCATCCCCTATCTCGGTTCTAGACTCCGATTTCGATTCAGAACCCCCCACTTCCTGAGTGTGCGAAGACCCTTGCTCATCATCGGAACGCGTCGATTCAGAAGACGCCGTCTCCACCACGACGACATCGGTCTCGGTGTTTTTTACACCAACGACAACCACATCCTCAGAAGACTGCTCCCCGTCATCAGAAGTATGACAACCAACCTCAGGATCGTCCCCCACTTGTTCGCTGGTCGGGGATGAATCAGGGTGATCTTGGACTTCAGGAATAACCGGGACAGTGTCAGAACGACGACCCTCGACATTCTCTCCACTAGAGGCCATCACGTTCGCAAGTTGCGGGGGTTGCTGGGAAATCTGCCTACGAGTTTTTTTGGTAACCGCCAGTTTTAAAACCTGCAGGAATTGGGGCATGGGAAAGTCAGGAGTAACGACCTAACGGGTCCGTACCGATCTTAAAACCGACCTGACGACCCCCACCCTGTGGCAACTAAAGAAATGGGGGCAAATCTGACTGTTCAAAGAAAAAAAACAATAGAAAAATTAAGAAAAGAACTAACCTCGCACAAACAAAGCTCTCGCTGATAATCTTCTGCGAAAGTCGGGCACTTGAACCCACTGGAATGGTGAAACTCTAGCCACTATCCTCCTGATCGACGAACTTAAACTCGGATATGAAGATCGGTATGCAGAGCAAATTGGCAATCAGGAATAAAAGAGGGGACCTAACCCCTATTTATAGTGGGCCTCGCAGAACTGGATTGGGCCTAAATCGAATCGACCCATCCCATCAAAAGCTTTCAACACACGCACACGCCTACCAAAGCGTCACCATCATTAGCCACCATTGGGAAACGCGCTCTAACAAGCGCAATAAATACAAAGGCGCCAATTCAAAATTCAAAATTATTATAACGGTCAAAATCACTTCATCACCATCAGAGACCATACTAACAACGGACAGATAAGATCGCCTTCCCATCTCGTAACAACGTCTGAAAAAGCACAGCTCGTTCGGAGATCGTGAAAACGCATCATAATCCCGTCAAGTCAAGATCGCCTCTAAGACGACCAGACTTGGGGGGCAACTGTTATGGTGAGCCTTTTGACCACATACACCCCCTTCTTTCGCATCTATTCACACCACACAAAAGCCCAATACCAAAGGGCCCAGTCCGAACATCAAGGGCTCAGATCAAACCACCAGATCGGACGGTCCTGATTCATTGGAATCAACCCCACCCCACTCTATAAATACAACATTCAATGCCTCATTAATGGTAAGCATTCTCTTATTTATCACTTCGCTAAGACTATCCCACTAACTTTAGCATCGGAGTGATTTTGCAGGTACAACACCAGCAGGATCGGATACGGTCATTGACTAAGGATATCAACCACTAACTACCTCAGATCGCTCTTCAAGGTCGGAAGTACAGTGCAGAACAATATGCAACACTGACTAGCAATCCTATTTTCGAGTTGAAAGATATTAATGAAATTTTAAAGAGTTGATCAAAGAACAGTATATTCATATACCTCCAATATCCCCGGGTTCTGCATCACTATTCCAAGAACACGGCATCTGAGTCCCTTGTAAACAATGTTATTGATGGTCCCATCTCCATTGATCCATGGCAATATTGGCACACATGGTATACCAGAAGAAAACGTGAGCATTTCTTTCCCGCAATCACCTCTCGACTAGCGAAATCTGTCTCGCATGCACGCTTCATTCCTGTCACAAGCTTGGTTTTCAAGACCCACATCCTCGTGTGGATGGTTAAGAATTGTCACTTTGTGCACATTATCAAAACCAGTGTTTCTATCCCCCAGAACATAGCAGCAGTATCACTTTTTTTCCTTTTGTTAAGCTTACATGTATTATCACTTTTCTTAAGGGTCTTGCTTGAGGAAGGTTGAACAACACGTTGATGAAAACTAGACATGGGTGTCAAAAAATACTTGTGACGGTAGAAAGCATCAACAATACGAACAGAATCATAAGCATTGACCTGCACAGTAGATTTTGTTAGATAAATAAAAGAAAGAAAACTGACTTTTGAACTGATTATGAAGGACCTAATAATACCAGCATGAGAGTAAGTTATTATAATTTCCAGCAAAAAAAGTCAGTTTCTTCAGAGGTGAATGGCTCAAACAACTGCTGTTGTAGACTACAGCAAAATATAAATTAGGAAGCTCCAGCTCTATTACCTATAGCTCCAAACTGACAAGGAGTACAAATTGCACTCATACCAGAATTTCAAAGAAAACGGAAGAAAGGCGACAATCAAAACTAAAGGCAAAGGATAACAGTATTACAGCTTCCACTAAGGTGAACTGTAGATGCAGACAAACCTACCAATGTGTATAGCAGCACAATTATGAATAACAGCAGCAGTTCTTAAAATTCAGAAATATACTAGACTATCAAATGAATGTTTATATTAAACTCAATTTCATCCACAAATCATATATTTGGCAAAATCATGTTTGGCACTTTGGCTTGTGTTTAAACATTACTTCGGTCTCAAACCATGGTTGAGTGAGTAGAAGTAAAAAAAAGTTCATTTCCATTTGGTCAGACCATGAGTTGCATACTAAATCCAAACATGCATAAAACATTGGAACAAAGAAAGGGGAACCTTCAAGGCTTTTCCAAATGCTTGAAGAGCATCAACAATCAGTCCATCTACCCCTGGACCTGAAAGACATAAAACGAGAAGTTTAAATATTGAATTTTTTTAATCATTTTTAAGTCAATCACATAATAGGGTAAATTACAGAGCATCTCTACCTGGCAAGTTAATAACTTGGGAAATTTCTCCCATGCTTAATCCTTGGTCACCAGCCTTCTGGATGGCAGCATAAACAACTCTGAAGACCTCAGCACACACAGCACATTCTTGTTCTTGACTGAAAGGCACCGACATCAAACGTCGTACATACCCTACCATAGCTTCCCTGGGTGATTCAATATGATTTTCTTCCACAGGTGCTAGGTCACATGAGTTAAGCTCTTGAAAATACTGTGCGGTGTGTAGAAATGATTATACCAGGAAAACCTTTTTCTCGGCGAGAAATGATTTCACCTTCGACTCCAAACAAAGATTTTTGTTTCTTGGCTTTATCACTATAGAAAGACTCATTAGCATCAGATTTACGCTTGGCACTTCTCAAGTCATCAGCTTCTCCAATACCACTGTCTGGTAAGCTTGGTGAAATTGAAAGTTCTCCTGATGAGATTAAAGCAAACAAATGAAAAATGTCCCCACATTGAAGATCGTCAGTGAGATGAGCCCTCATTCCAGTGAGGTCTTTGTTTCTTTCCTGCAGCCATGCAGAAAATTTAATAGCTTGCTTTCCAGTATCAAACGGAAATGGTGACTTGGAAACACAGTGCCAGAACTGGAGTGATAGTTTAAAAGGTTCACTGTCATCACCCCCAACCTGTCAAATGCCGATGTAATTACAACTTGTACAAACACAGTCACTGAGTCACACGAGCATATTCCGGTTGTCTATATATAAATTGGTACCGCAGGGTGGGGGTGGGGGGAGGGGAGGATGATAGGAACAACAGAAATGATACACTGAAGGTAGAATTGGAACTGTATCACTGAAAAAAACACAGACAATGAGTCATTATAGTGGTGAATGAGATAGTAAATGACTACATTGGTTGGAGATAAGTCTCCTTACAACTCACTTTCTGTTTGATAAATCTTACTTCATTTAGAGCAGATTTACAAGCCTCTTTCTATTTCTTATGTATTTATTATTTTCATAATGAAGTGTTTCTGAGACTGACTGAACTATGAATCAACATGATGTGCAAACATATTCCTCAGTTTATGCATTATATATGATGTGTACTACGAATTCACGTGATGAACAATAAAAACATGACTAGAGAAAGCAGCACTATACGGTCAACTTAAGCACAGTACCAATCAGCATCTCATAATATGACATATATACAACTATAAGCAACTGAACCATTTACCATTTTTTCTCTCTAAGGTAGTTAAACGCAGCACATAAATCATGCTCTGAGTAATGCCGAAGAATGACTGCTATTAAACTTGGTGCCTCTGTACTGGTAACAGTGCTTGAAAAAACAAGCTTAAATAGCTCCACAGCATTTGAAACAGCCAACGATTCATATACTTGTCCATAAATATTAGGCTTATTATTCAGAAACCTAATAAATTTCATATCAAGCCTACAACGTGATCTCTGGGAAGAAAATGTGTGGGGCTTTCCGCAATGGCTTTGAATGATCTCATTAGGAATAGCTGATGTAATCTTTTCATTTTCTAGAAATTCCTGCCACAAAAATGATTCCTTCAGTCAGATGAAAGACAGCTTCCAGAATAACTGAAGACTGTAGAAATTAAAGTGCATAAACAAAGATTCCTCCATGAGGGATGAAGAGAAGAGAGAAAAAGAAAAGAATATGAAATTAATATAAAATATTTAGAATAAGACAGAATAAGTTAAGTCTCATTTAGATAATCATAAAGCAACAATGTTGACAATAATTATTATTATTATTATTATTATTATAAAAATCTTAGAGTTACGTGTCCATCAGATTTTGCATCTGCAACCGACCACCACCCTTCATATTGCGAGTGAACTTTTTGGGAGGAGGCATCCAGCTTGGCCATCATCTTGCAGCGAAGAATCTCATCAAGAGCTGTTTTAATACTTTTGTTCTCGAAATCATCCCAAGCTTCTCCATCTAGACTAGTCATTTGAATTTCAACATCATGACTCAAACTATTCTGAACATCTTTACTGGACTGGGATCGCACAAACAGTGCAATCATCTTTATTTAATGATGAGCTCTGGGACTTCTCCATCTGTCTTGCATATCGCTCAGTGAGTATGTTACAGAGTTTATTTACAGATTTCCTAAATTTTAAGTTACCATTCAGAAAATTCATTCTTCTCATACAAACACTTGGAGGAGCCGGAAGATCAGAAAGCGAGGCCCAATCTGTGCGATGATATTTAGCGCCAAGAGCAGCACGGTTCCTAACATATTGGATCACCAATTGCCTGAAATAAGATACAACCGTAGATACTCAGACAAGGTAGATAATATCATATATGTAGCCTTACAGGAGAGGTCAAAAAATTATGCATGCTTCATTGCAGGGTTACAGAACAGTCACAATTACAATGACTTTGTAATAAGGTACACAAGTTTCTTTTTTATTTGAGCTTACATTAAGGTGCAACTAAGCAACAAATAATGATAACAGTATATCACTATAAGTCAGTTTACTCATTACATCCCAATAAACTAAAAATACATGCAACAGTAAGCTGTATTACTTCGTCAAAGCTGGCTTGGATAGAAATGACCCATCTTCAAAGAACCAATATTTCCACATCCTCTATATTCTACAGTAAAACAATTATTTGGCTTACCAGGCTCCAAATTTTCTCTTACCTATCAGTTTTCTCTGACCATACGAATCTCCTTTGGCGTGGTGGCTTCATTGTGGTTAAGATACACTGGCTAATACGGGGACAACACTCTTGAGAATCCTCAATTTCACAATTAGCCTCCTCAAATTCTTGTGTATGGGTGACTTTCTCTCCTGAATGGATACCCATATTAAGTTGTTCATCTATGTGCATGTCCACATCAGTTGCTGCATCAATTCTTGCATGCTTTGCTGGCCTCAACTCTGGAAAATTTTTCTTCCTGCGACGAAATGCACTACTTTTGCGTTCAAGTGAATTATTCTCAGTCTCTTCGTCATTGTATTGATTAAGGTAATGACGACGTTTACTATAATACATGCTAAGTACCTGCAAGTAGCATAAAAATTTAAAAACATTATCTATATGGGAAATAATAGCAACTGTAAGTCGTCTTTGAACAGTAAACAGTGGCAAAGTCCCAGGGTAGCTCACATGGTTGAGTGAAAGGGACACCGTTGGTGGAAAAATGTAGGCGTACGGGGTTCGAACCCCGCTCCCCCCTCCCCTCTAACAATTAACACACTAATTACTAACCACTTTGCCTATCTAAAAAAAAGTAAACAGTGGCAAAAATATGATAGGGACTTGGGTATTATGAGGTGCTCAAGTCCGACATTGAGTAGTGTTAGAAAATCAATAAGTTATGATTTACAAGTTGTCATATCAATTAGGTTTAATTAGTCTTAATTGTAATTGATTCCTAGACCTATTTACTTTATTATTATAAACACATATATGAGTATGCTCTATTACATACACACAAATCAACAATTTAACATGGAATCAGAGCAAGAGGTCCTGATTATGTGACATTTTTATGTGATTCACTATCGCTGGTGGCGGCGTCTTCCGCCAACAGTACCACCTTCAGCTTTTCGAATTGCCACTTCTTCACAGTCGTGACTCTTTTCCGACACTTTGTTGTTTTTTATCTCTATCACTGCCATACTGCTTTTTCAGTGACTATTCTGGTCGACCAACACATCATCCACATAACTGGGATCTCCAACCTCCAAAATACCATCTCCGGCCGGCGGACAACCAACACACGCTCACCTGCCGATTCTTTCTGAAATGATTCTCACTTTGTGAGGTTGCCTGTGTCGCGTATGGCGATACGCCCATTGCCTATTCCACCAGCCAGCTTTTCGATGTTGAGGTCACCCAAGGACCCCCATTATAGATCTGACATTGGTTCTTCGCTTTGGGCTACGGGTACCTAAGTTCCAATTCAAATTGTCCCTTATCTCTATATTTTGAATGTATTTTCTCTCTCTTCTTCAAGCATTAGAAGTCCGGTTCTATTTTTTGTTTGTCATGTCTTCTTTTCTCATTAATGGATTCTATTGTGGCGACTTCTCTTCACACCGACGATCATTCCAGTGGTGGCTCTTTTCCCACGGATGAACAATTAATGGTGACTGTTCTTCCCATCGATGATCATCCTAATAATGACTTATGTTTGTTATCTATACCAATATATCTATACCAATATATCTATACCAATATATAAAGAGAGTTCTCTAAAAAAAACTGTCTTTTGGTGTCCACTTTTCATTTTCCACATATACCCCTAAGGAAACCCTTCTAAAATTACAACACTATCCATACGGTTACCCAAAAAAATAACTTCCCTAAAGCTAAATGGCACCGGCGAATACGTTAGACAAAGGTTTCATTGATTTGGTGTTGTGCATATCTTGGATTTTTGGCATATTTTCCTTTGATGTGATTGTGTAGAAGCATATGCAGAGGTTTCACTGGGAATGAGGTTGTGTTGAAAACATAAAGACACCAATGGGAGGCCACCTACGGCCAATTGATTTCTAGATGGGAAACAGTATTCCTTCTCTCTGTTCTTATACCCCCTTTTAAATTAGAATACCCCTTTCTTCTCTTATAGTATGTGTAACTATAAGCAACCATTTCAATGACTTTTGTGGCATAGTTTATTTTATTTGCTCCACCAAGCGGGTGAGGAAGAACAAATGACAGAGGCTGTGTTGTGTATTGGTGAATGGTGATACATATCTCATTAATGGTCTACTTTTTGTTTTTTCAAAATCCACCGCTACACCCAATTCCATATAGTTTCTCCCTATTTCTCCCTCTCTTACTAATACCCTCTTCCACTTTTGTAAATCTAATGTTATAACCTCATGAACTCTATTTTGTTTAATATGCTCTGTCTTTGATAACAGGTGCCATAATTATTAATTGATCTTCACTGTGAGAATTTGTTTGTTGTTTATTTTTCAAGTGGACCTACAAACTGCAGTCAAGGATTTGTCATTGTAACTGCCGTAACTCCCTCTTTTTAATTTGTTCTTTTATTTATTTATTTAATTCTTTATTTGTTCTTTAACTTTTTTTTATATCTTAGGGAATGAATAAATAAATAGAAGATAGGGAATAATAAAACAAGAGATCATACAAGCACTAAGAAGAAGATATTCCTGGAAAAGAAATAGCTATTGATTCTGATTTGGTATTATTTGGGATCAGAAATTATGAATGATGAGAGGCTAATTGGCTTAGAAGATTATAACATCACCAGCATTTGGTAAGGCTAATTGGGTTCTGTGAGGAGAATGATGAGAGGCTTTTGGTTCGAGTACATGACCCATGGTTGACTCCATCATTTGGATGACAAGTAGCAGCATTTTCAATTTTTCAAAGATTGAGAATCAAAATTGCATTGTATGCAGCAATGGGAGTTGAGTACATTCACAACATGCAGTGCCACCTACTATTCAAACGGAATTAATTCCGAAAAACATACTACTTGATTTAAATTTGAATGCAAGAAATTCTGACTTTGGATTGTCATCAATTTGGCATGACATTGAGCAACAATTAGTCTCCACAAAAAATGAAGTTTATGGTTTTTCAGTGGTGTTGTTGCTTCTAACAAGAAAGAGGGAAGTGTTCAAAATTGAGGGAGGGTCAAGTCCGATTGGGTGGTGAAATACGCAGGTGCAAGGATAGCAGCAGGAATAATGTGGAATTCATTGGATTCTAGAGTTGGATAGCCAGAAGTGAATGAAGTTGACTCTACTGAAATAATAGCTTACACTGCTATGCATTGTATGTGTGGACTTGGAGGGAAAGTAGATGCTTAAGTCCATTGTTGCTAACTTGGAGAGGGGATTGGATTTTGTTGAGAGATGAGAGGGGCCCGTTAGCCTCTCTATATCTTCATTTTCTGCTCCTCTAGAATGAATAATAATCCACCAATACATTCATGGAAATCTTTTATTTATTAATTTCCATCTTATACTTTCTTCTTTTGTTTCGTAAAACTGATGTGCTAATACTTCACTTCTTTTTGGCTTTATTTTGATTTATACATTTTATCTTCTTTTTCGTACAAATATTGAATAATATTTCACTTTTAATATATTTGTTTATCATTAAAAATAGTGAACACTCAATTTAAATTAAGAAATTGATAGAAAATAAATGATGACGATATAAGTATCTACCGTAGCGCAATAGAAAGGCATGACACTAAAAACTATGACTACATATGTATCTATCTATTATAGCGCAACATGATGGGATAATCCTACAGATAAATATTAACTCCGGCCAAAATAAAGGAAAAATAGGATTTTCAAGTATGCACTTGATCAAAAAAAAGTATGCATAATAAAATGCAATAGAGTAAAATGCCTTGGGGTGCTGACATGCATTTATCATGAAATCACATGTCAAGAGATGAGGTTTGACTTGACCTTTCAAGCTCACCGATAGAGCGCGGTCATTGGATAAGGAGGACGTGTATAGAGGTTTAACGCGATGTGCTTATGAGGCATTTGGAGCAAAGTCCAATTGGACTAAGCTAACCCAGTCCGGAACTCATAATAAACCACTACTACAAAAGTATTTACTGTTGCGTAGTAATCAAAAGCGGAAGACGGACACGGGAGTTACGGCAGTTACAATGACAAATCCTTGACTGCAGTTTGTAGGTCCACTTGAAAAATAAACAACAAACAAATTCTCACAGTGAAGATCAATTAATAATTATGGCACCTGTTATCAAAGACAGAGCATATTAAACAAAATAGAGTTCATGAGGTTATAACATTAGATTTACAAAAGTGGAAGAGGGTATTAGTAAGAGAGGGAGAAATAGGGAGAAACTATATGGAATTGGGTGTAGCGGTGGATTTTGAAAAAACAAAAAGTAGACCATTAATGAGATATGTATCACCATTCACCAATACACAACACAGCCTCTGTCATTTGTTCTTCCTCACCCGCTTGGTGGAGCAAATAAAATAAACTATGCCACAAAAGTCATTGAAATGGTTGCTTATAGTTACACATACTATAAGAGAAGAAAGGGGTATTCTAATTTAAAAGGGGGTATAAGAACAGAGAGAAGGAATACTGTTTCCCATCTAGAAATCAATTGGCCGTAGGTGGCCTCCCATTGGTGTCTTTATGTTTTCAACACAACCTCATTCCCAGTGAAACCTCTGCATATGCTTCTACACAATCACATCAAAGAAAAATATGCCAAAAATCCAAGATATGCACAACACCAAATCAATGAAACCTTTGTCTAACGTATTCGCCGGTGCCATTTAGCTTTAGGGAAGTTATTTTTTTGGGTAACCGTATGGATAGTGTTGTAATTTTAGAAGGGTTTCCTTAGGGGTATATGTGGAAAATGAAAAGTGGACACCAAAAGACAGTTTTTTTAGAGAACTCTCTTTATATATTGGTATAGATTTAAGTTCGAAATTATGAGTTCACTCCTTATTGACAGTTTAGAATCTAACATGCCAACCCTGTGTCTCTAAAAATATAAGAAGCAACAAGTTCAATAAGCGAATTGGCTCATATTGATCGCATGCATGACTTGTGGATTCTAGATTGAAGACATTAATTGCTCAGCGTTATTGATTAAAGAAGGTTTACTCTTTCGCAGATAGCTGCAAAATAATATAAAAGGATTTCTTTTTTTAGGAGGCATACAAAAGGGATAAACATGTAACGTTTTGTTTAAGCAAGTTAGCAAGATACTCTGCAACAGTTTCTATGTGATTGAGACAAGACAGGAGTCCATGATATACTCACCTACTGATATTGTTGGTGGGGATACAGTATTGATAATTTGATATTGTATATTCCAAAATGGATAAACAACAAAATCAAGCCTACAGCTTAAAACAAATAAACCTGCTCCAAGTTAAGATTCAGATCCTTTGCAATCTTCTCACAGTCCCTGGTGGAAATTTTTTCCTTAAGATCATCCTTAGCAACACGCTTTAAAAGTTCAGAACGTTGTTCAGCTGTCATAAGACGATTAGATGTCCATGAACGGTACTGGAAAACCTAATCATGTTAAAAGAAAAAATTAAAAAACTTCACTTCGAGTTTGAGCTGGAATTGATGCATCAAAATACAATATATCCCTCAATCTGATATAAAGCATCAAAACGAGAACATCAAAACTGAATTTTCAAATTAGTTTGGAGATTACCTCACGGACCACAGATCCAGGAAATGCATATAAAGCAGCTTTTTTATTAGCAGAAGCATAGCAGTACTCCAATGTTCGCCAATATTCATCAACTGCCTCTCTATTAGACAGAATAAAATCATGTCTGATTCTTGGTCGAAGATCAAGAGAGATAATGTTTAAAGATGCGGCATCATTTGAAAGGGGTTCCTCAATGTAAGGCCTAAGTTCCATCATGTGTTTCAAAGTATGTCTGGTTTTAACTCCATCTCTAGATTGCAAACCAGTTATAACCCAAATCAACTACAAAATAAATCCACGTCAAGGAGGAACCATTAAAATCTTACAATGCAACAGTAATTAATTTATATATTAATCTCCAATTTTTGCACTTCCTTGCACTTCACTACTTCCAATTTCTGGCTGACCACCATGAGACCCCATCTACCTTTGATAACACCGTTCTTGCTCATTCAAATTAAATTAGTTTGATAGTATAGAACATGTTACTTGCATTGCTAATGAGAATATACAAATATATATACAAAAGAGAATCTCTCTAAAAGAGGAAACTATACAATGATAATAACTAATTTGAGGTCCCCGTAGAGGTTTGGTGAAGATATCGGCTAGCTGATTATTGGAGCTCACTGAAGAGGTTTTGACGATTCCCGAAAGGATCTTCACTCTGATAAAATGACAGTCAACTTCTACGTGTTTAGTCCTCTCATGAAAGACAAGATTTAAAGAAAGGTACAATGCGGACTGGTTGTCGCATAGGACCAAATTCCAGAATTTTAACTCTTTGAATAAGTGTTTCAACGATATAAGTTCACAAGTAGTGTGAGTCATAGAACGATACTCTGCTTCAGTAGTTGACCTAGCAACAACATTTTGCTTCTTGCTTTTCCATGAGATTAAGTTTCCCCCAATCAAAACACAATAACCTGAAGTAGACCTTTTATCACCAGCATCACCTGCTCAATCTGCATCTTCACATCCAACAATGTTGGTATGGCCTTTGTCTGTACATACAAGCCCTTTTTCAGGTTCTCCTTTAATACTACTGTAAGATCTGAACCACTGCATTCCAATGGCTATCAAAAGGTGAGTTTAGAAATTGACTCACAACACTAACAGAAAACGAAATATCTCGTCTGGTCATGGTGAGATAATTCAATTTTCCCACCAATCTTCTGTATCTTCCCGGGTCAGGATATGACTCCCGCTAATTAGGTAGAAGTTTCACATTAGGGTCAAATAGGTATATCAACTGGGTTACAATCAAGCATCCTGGTCTCTTCCAAGATGTCGAGAACATATTTCCCTATGGGATCTAGCAATGCCTATTATGATTGAGCTACTTCGATTCCCAAGAAAATAACACAATTGACCTAAATCTTTGGTTTAAAAATGGCGGAATAAATGCTGCTTTAGGCCGTTTATGTCTTCATGATCATCACTTGTAATGACAATATCATCTATATAAACCGCAAGATAACTGAGTTTGTTCAAAGATGAACGTCTAAAGGATACAGAATGTTCTGTCTCACGAGTCATGTCAAACTGCTCAATAACTTGGCTAAATTTTCCAAACCAAGCTCGAGTTGATTGCTTTAGACCATGCAAGGATCTTTAAAACCTACAAACAAGTCCCGACTCTCCCTGAGCAACAAACTCAGGCGGTTGCTCCAAATAGACCTCCTCTGCCAAGTCTCCATGCAAAAAGGCATTTTGATACAAAGGCCAATGTCTCATAGCTGCCATAAACAAGAAGAGGCGAATAGATGCCATTTTTGCAATCGGAGGGAATGTATCACTTTAGTCCAGACTATAAACTTTAGTGTACCCTTTTGCTACCACTCAAGCTTTCAAACTGTTGAGATATGTTGTGAATAATAGATTTATTTATATATGTATTCGGCCCATTTACCAGGTCCGTTAGATTTACACATAGAATAACCTATTTAAACTCATTCATTAGTGCTTGTACTCAATTTACAATATACAATTAATAAGACAGAACTACAGCTGCTCTATAGTCGCAGACGTAGGCAAAGATTGGCCGAACTGCATGACCAATATCATCTATATTTAATCATTCTTTACATGGTATCAATAGCCTACGATTAGTGGGCCTGAAAAACACTAAACCTTAGTCGTCATAGCAAGGTAATCAAAATCAGACCAGACATTGAACCGAAAGAGGTAGCGGTTCAAGGGTTCTTGGGTTCAACCGGTTGAATCGTGGGTTGAACTGGAATTAATTAAATAAATTATTTAATATATTTTTTACAATATATAAAGGATACAAAACAAAAAAACATCATAGTATGACATAATAAAACTATAATATTCAACAATCATAAATAGTTAGCTAGTATAATGTAACTACTCTCATAGTAATATTAGTGTACACATTTGTTTTTTATTTATTTATTTATTTATTTATTCCATCAATTTAATTATAAAAAATGATAAAACTATCTCATATACCAAAAATCAACATCATTTATCAATTCTTTTTCCAAAAATCAACATGGTGTACCATTTTTTAAGGAAAATAAACCAAATCCGGTTTTCTGCACGGTTCCGCGGTTTCTTGTCCGGTTCCCGGTTTTTAGCTGGTTATCCGGTTCGATTCCCGGCTTTCACCCCAGCCGGTTCTCAGGTTCATTTGGACCGGATAGGGGCCTGGTTCCCAGTTGAACCGCTCGGTCCGGTTCGGTTTTGACAACCTTGCGTCATAGTGAAACCCTAGTTGTCCCGTTGTTAGTACACATTCAACAGCCCTAGGTGCTAGGAAAATCACACCATCAGAATCGCCTTCATCAGATCGGCCTTCCCTGAAAACGCCGCCGTCATACAGTCCTAGACGCGCCGTCACAGAGCCAGCAGCTTCGCCGGCGCGTGAGACCCACGCGCCACCTTCTTGTCCTTCGTTCGCCGCGTCGTTTCTTCTGTTGTGGTCGCCAGACTCTCCTCTCTCCGTTTTGGCACTTTTTTGTCAGTGGGTCCCACGTTTTTTGGAGCTGTTTGGATAGATTTTGATTTGTTTCACGTTTGCTCTTGGTGTTGCTTGAGGTAACTGTTCTGTTCACGTTGTTGCTACTGTCTAAGACCTGTTTCTGTTATTTTACTGGTTGTAGTTGGTCTTTTCGTCTTTGTCAAAGATGAGTTCGGATTCAGAACAATTCGATAAGGACAATAGTAAGTCTAAGGACAACAATAAGTCTGGATCTTCAAGTAAGAGTCTTGTGTCCTATGTTTTCTCCGATACATCCATGGCCCTTCTTTGAGGATAAGCCCTTCTTTGTAGCCATGGATGCAAAGAAGGGCTTATCCTCAAAGAGGGTAACATCTGCAACAACATAAAAACAATGTGTGGATAGAGAATAACAACGATACCCTTTTTGGACTCTGAAATACCTAGGAAAGACACACTTAATAGCTCAAGAAGACAACTTATCACGACTTGGTGAAAGGTCGTGAACAAAACAAGTGGAACTGAATGCTCAATGAGGGCTTCTCAGAGAATAAGAGAAAGTGATGAATCTCATTATCCAATACATAGGATGGCATGCGATTTATCAAATAACAGGCAGTGAGAATCGCATCACCCTGATATTTTAAAGGAGCATGAGCATTGATCATTAACGTATGAGTCATATCAACTAGGTGACAATGTTTCCATTCAGCAACACCATTCTATTGCAATGTGTGCAGATAACTAGGCTGATGGATAAAGCCATGAGATGCCATGAAAGAGTTGAATTGTGCATAAAAGTATTCTTTGGCATTGTCACTCCGCAAGATTCGGATTGTTGTCCCAAATTGGGTCTTTATCTTTGAGCAAAAGGTTTGAAAGGCACTAAATAGTTCTGAACGATCCTTCAACAAAGAGATTCATGTGCATCTCGAGAAATCATTAATGAAGGTGACATAACACATGTATCCTAAATTAGAAGACACACGAATAGGACCCCAAACATCAGAATAACAATATCAAAGGGAGACTTGGATCTTTCATTGGCACTACTAGGAAAAGATGCCCTAACATGTTTGCCAAGCTGGAATGACTCACAATCTAGGGACTTCAAATGCGAAAGATGAGGAACCAACACTTTTAACTTATCTAGACTTGGATGATCAAACAACAATGAATGAATTCTGGTGATGTAGAAATAGTGCATATAGTGGATGGAGGTTCCTACTCCCGTTGTAGGTAATATAAACCTTGTGATTCAGTTTCTGTTCCAATGATCTTTCTCGTACTCCGATCATGTATAAAGAAAGAGTCCTCATCAAATGTTACTGAGCGGGTAACTTGTTTAACTAAAATCAAACTAAAGGGAAGTCAGGTACAAATAAGACTGAATTTAGAAGCAAAGTTGGAAGAGGTGAAGCTTGACCAACACCAGTGACTTCTGCCTTAGAGCCATTAGCAAGGGTAATGTGGTGAGGTGTCTTAGGAGGGGTTAAAATAGAGATAAGAGGGGGGTTAATAGCTATAAGATCAGAAGCACCGGAATCTAAAATCCAAGATCAAACCAATTGAGATACACAACCAGCAGAGTTATTGAAACAAGCAAAAGTGGCTGAAGAGGAAGCCTCTTAAAATGTCATCGAACTACGAACAATAATTAACTTCAAACATGCTTGGAGCGGAGTGACCAAACAAAGAAATCAGCCACATGATACCAAAAAACTAAAAATGTGGGTCCAAACAGCCACAACCACACTTCCCAATGAAGACAAAACCAAAGAACAACGGCTTTGACCCAAAAACACTTTCCAAAGCCTCAGCTGGACAAAAGAAACACTGACAAAACTACAGGGGCAGCAAACAAACTCCTTAAACATCCCTCAAACGTGGGACTCACAACCCAAACAGGAGCGAAAACAGAAGAGGAGAACAAGGCGAGCCGAACGACACAAAAGACATCAAAACCGAGTAGCGCAAGGCAGCGCGTGGGATGAGCTACAGCAGTGCGATTTCCCCGGTGAGCAGATCGACGTCGTCTGGTTGCAATGGTATGGCGCGTGAGGCATTTGGAAATTATATGGGCAGCAGAAAGAACAGGTACAGTGGTGGTTGCCTTGGTGGTGAGTGATGGATCTGCGTTGTAAGCGGCTGAAAGACTAAAATAAAACAAGACAAACCTGTGCTCTGGTACCAAGTTTGATAGTATAGAATAAATTACTTGCATTGCTAATGAGAAGGTACAAATATATATCCAAAAGAGAATCTCTCTAAAAGAGGAAATTATATTAATGATAATAACTAGAGAATAAAACTAAATATGACTATAATTACAAAATCATTCTTGCTTCAGTTTTTAATAGCTCTGGCATTTAACCAAATTATTAGTATAAATATGACTATTAGGTTTTAGGGTAATGTAGCACATCTGTCAATCATATTATCAGCTTACTAGCATTAGTTTTCTTTCTCTCTTCTTCTTCCCTAATCCTAAGCCTATAAGTTGTAAACGTGTATACCAGTGTAACTGCTCTTTCCAAATAAATATTCCTCTAAAAAAGGGTATAACTTTCATGTACTGAAGACAAAAGTGGTTCACCGTGAGGCAACATCGATTCCCTTGATAGAGCATCTAAAAGAGAAAGAGTAATTATCCACCGATGATGAATGTGTCATGCCGTCATCTTAAGGTGTATGTTATCTTATTTTACTTTTTCGGTGAAGATGACTTGAGAATGGAAAGTGGTTGATCACTCCACAACTATGCACATAGTCATAGCCACCACTCCCAGACTTTAATAAGATAGAACCAGTTCGAAATACAAAAGCAATTATAGAAGAAAAAAAAAGACCTCAAATTTAACTTAGCACTCAACAGGAATACCTTTAACCGCCTTAAAATGTCAATAACTAATGATAGCCTTCCAGTTGCATGAGTATCCATCAAACACTTGTACTCCTCAGGCAGAAGATCAGAGAGACACGAACCCATCTTGCACTTTTCAATCATTTCTTCATACTTTTTAGTGGACCCAACAACTTGTAAGAATAGTTCCACTGAAATTGCTTTATAGCTGCTTCTAGAGAAAATTGTTTGCCGCTACTATGAGGATTACTAGTTAGCTCATTAGATGATAAAGCATCACTGTGGCTTGCTGACCTATGCAGATAATCCCAAAGAAAACTGTGGAGCAGCTTTGCACGAATCATTTTTGCTAATATAAATCCATTGACACGCATGGCTTCTGCATTACCAGCCTGCTGATCTGGAACTACAAGGCTTTGGGCTTTCTGAATATCATCCATTACAGGTATCGATTCATCATTTTTCTGATGCGAAATACTTTTGCTGCGAATATAATTATTAAATGATCTCACTTTATCTTGTATTTCATCAAATAACTCAGGAGATAGACTTATGGACGGATGCACGACCACAATGCAATCTTTTGTCCTTGAATATTCAGAAATAAGAGGGGAATGTACTGTTATGCATTTGCACAGCCCTTGTTCATGAAGCTTAGCCAATATTCTGTCTACAGTCTTACGATCTACTTTTATAGACTTATCCTTCTCAAAGCTACTAAGCCACCTAGTTATATCTGGTCTCAACAGAAACCTTTCGTCCTGCACAAGTAAAAATGTAAAACATTTGTCTTAGAAACAGAGAATAAAAATTTGAGGCAATAAACTATTGCTTGGACCGCGATCGGATTCGGAGGTCAAAAAATGACAAAGACCTTTAATCTTTCCAGTATCCTATTTGCCCTTCTAGTGCCATCTACAGTGAAAGATAGACTAGCACATCTTTGAGATGATCCAGTAGAGAATGGTTCCAATACATCAGATGAAACAGCTTCTGATAATGTAACATCTGCTACCATTGGTAAACAGACTGGTTTACTGTGAGAAATGGTACCACTTTGGTCAAGGGCCAAGTTTGTTGGTGTTTCTATGGAGTTAGGCTCTACATTTTTTGGAGATACACATGATAGTTTTGTACCAGTTCCTACGTCATCTAACTTGGCAGGGTCAACATGTTCTCCACTGAAACTAGAAGCCTCAAATTCGGATATTGTTTTTGAAGAACTATCCAGCACATGTTGGTCCAAAGTTTTATTTTCGTCAAGCTTGTGAATAAATCCAATTTCTAGTTCAGGGTTAAAATTTTTAGATGTCCAAACACGAATTGTCTTAGACTTGAGGTATTGTTCTTCTTGCACTTTCATTCCAAATCTGTAGCACAGATTTATGAGTCGAATATGGTTCTTTTTCAGTTCGATCCCAAGCCTCTCGCATATCTGTTTACAAGAAACATCCAAATAAATTAAAAGTGAAAGGGCAACACTATGCACATTTATGAATGCATCACTGAGAAGAAAAAATGATAAACTCCATTTGAAGAGAGTGAAGATGAATAAAGGAAGCTCATTGCAGTTAGTTGAAATAGAAAAAAAAATCATAAACTACATGCGAAGAGAGTATACTGTAGACCTATACACCCAATTTTTGTAGAAAAGGAAATTTTGTTATAGCAAAGGAGGAAAAATACAACTTAGGTAGAGGATAAGCCATCCGCAAGAGTCCATGGTAGAATAAAAACAAATAGAAGAGAAACCACTCAATGGTGCACCCCAAATCTCCAACCCCAGTCTCATTGCTTATCATATGCAGCGACTTCCTAGAAGCAACACCAACCAGGACACAGTATAAGTTAAAAACACAACTCAGTCCCCCAAAGGATTTAAATGAGCTGAACGTTATCAGCTCCCATTATTGAGAAGTGAAAGCTGTTTCTCCCTCAAAAAATTTATTCAGGGACTACTTTCCCATTTGTATCCGTTACAATGTGGCATTGCCATCAAAAATTGAATAAAGATACACATTATTTTTAGGCTATCAGCCACAGTATTGGAAACTGAACAGGCCACATAATCATTTAACAGCAAAAATTAAGAACTTAGTGACTCAGAAGAAACACAGGAATCAACTGTGCACTTTAGCCTCAAGAAATCAATTTATATCATCGAGTGAAGATTTACTACTTCACAGCTCTTAAAAAAAACACTCCTGGCACTTCCAGCTTACGCACTTGGGATAATAATTCCTTAACATAGTTTTCAAACTTTTTTTAGTAAAGAATCAGGAGTCTCAATTTTTACCCACACTCTAAATGAAATTCTGTCACAAGTTTTGGGTGAACCTGTGCCCTTTCCATGCTTCAAGCTCAAAAGCATTTGCATGACGAGGCAGCCAATCCGCTTGCTCAAACTTGACTCTAGCAATCATCTATAGAGGTATATCATTATAAAAATCCACCACAGCCACTTCCTTGTTAATGTCATACTAAAAAAACACATATTGTATACACATTGCCAATTGCCAAATACTTCCTCTCAAATCTTCTCTAAATAACAACGTAAGTTCATCAGCAAGCTTATCAAAGTGCATTTAGAAAAAGATCCACCTTTAAATTTTAACATGTCTGACAATGCATAAATATCCTGAACAAGATAAATCATCGAAACTAATTGTTTAAACTCTTTCTCTTCCCCGTATTGACATCTTTCAATATGTCCTACCAAAGAAGACAATATAAAAATCAAGTGTGTACCTCCTTTACAGTAATGCCGTCTGATCCTGCAGCATCAATAATATCAATAATTTGATGCTCAATTGGAAGCTCCACAAACTGATCAGTGACTTGACATATTTTCTCAGAGTTTGTGTTTTTATCTTCATTTCCGGATCCAGTAGTTATTGGGTCAAGAAGCCGCAGGCAAGGCTCAATCTGTAAGAAAGTTAAAACTTACAGCCAAAAGTTATACCAACTTATGTCAAAGAAAATGTCAATAGTACAAAATACAAAAGTATTGAATCTATATTAAGACTAGCACTTGACTAACTGACCTTGCCATTCACCTTAGCATCAAACTGTTCCACAATATGAGACGCTTTCAACCTGCCACAAATCTGTTCATACAGTAAAAAGTGCAATAAGGTAATCTAGGGCTACATAAAAGAAGACATAATTGCATTTCTAGAAAGTTTGAAGTCAAGTTGGAAAACAGACTTGTCTCCATGCCCTTTGTCTAGGACGCGATCCACTATAACCAAGATCCTTCCTGATATCAGACATAAGAAGAACCTAGAACAAAAATGATGAGATGAGTTAAGTTGGTTGGTTGGTTTGTTAGTTGGGAGATTTAATGAGAATTGAGTGAAAAAATAACCTTGCCATTGGCATTTGCTAGTTTGTCACAAATAGCTTTCATTTGAGGTGTATAATCCTTAAGAAGGACATCTGTTTGAGATGCGGTTTGATGGTGAGGGTCGTTGAACTCTGTAATTTCAAACTCGAACCTCTGATGAGAGGCAATTTGTTTTGCATAGCGACGCAAGTATACTAAATGGGTAGGTGTATTGACAGGTATATTATTATTGGAATCCCCAATTTGTCTCTTCTTTTCAATAGCAGAGCGCTTGAGGATTAAGCCCTGGCACTCAAGACTCCTCAAGACGTAAAAAAAGTTGTTTGGATCGATGCGCAAATTTTTAGCGAGTTGGGTTTGAGTAATACCGTTGTGTCTGGCATTGGCGAGAAGTTGGAGGCCGCGGATTTGCGCATTCTGGAGAGATTGGGAATCGTAAAGACCAAGAAAGTTGTCGGAGAGGGTCTGTTGAGGGAAGATCTTCAACTTGAGATTTTGGGCATCCTCGAATTCCAAGCTAGGGTTAGAAGGGTGGGGTTGGAAGCGGAGAGTGGGAATGCGGAGGAGGTTTGTCCATATGGCTCTTTTGACGGGGAGAGAGAGAGAGAGAGGGTTGAAGGTGGAGAGAGGCGGAGGCTTCTAGCTTTGGCCATAGGGCTTCAAGAGTGAGTCCGCCTTCGACCTGGGCGCCTATCTCTTCCAACGCAGCGTTCACAACTGAGTCCATTCTTTAATTCAATTCAATTCAACTGCAATGCAAGCGACTGGCTGAGCATACCAGAGAGCCGGGAGTGAGAGAATACAGAATAAGAAGATGAAGGGAGTAGAAGAAGAAGAAGAAGAAGAAGAAGAAGAAGAAGGAAAAGTCCCCGCGGAGGAAGAAGAGATGGAGGAGTTTTATGCCATACTCAGAAGAATGAGTATGGACGATAGAGGCCAAGTACTTCGACGATAGACGCCGAGGCGTCAGAGAATGGAGGGAAGCCATAGAGAAACCAGATCTAACGGTCGACCACCACGTTGATGACAAGGAGGAAAAGGGCAGTGGAGAGGTTTTAACTGCTCAGGCTTTTGACTTGAACACGGCCGAGAGCGGTGGCGCGTAGACTTGGCTTTTTGGGGTGTAGCTGTACGCGCCGTCGTTGTAATTTGGTTTGATGTTTCTTTCACACGTTACCTTACCTTATTTTCTACACTACACATGTCTTTTTTCTGCTTCTTTTACTTCCTTTTATTTATTACAATTATAATAACAACCGGAAGTAATTAAGAAAAAGTTTTTCATATATGATTTAATATTAATTGAATCATATTATTTTAATTATAAGTAAGTTATCTATCTATTAATAATATATATAATATATATATTATGAATATACACAGAAAAAAAATAAAAATAACATTCATTTTTATTGGTCCACGTTATCTCATTAATCTAATTTGGACTAATCAACTTGCCATGTAATTACCACACCTGTAATTCCAATAATAAAAAATTAAAAAAAATTCATAACCGAAAAATAAATGGTAATGTTTTTATTGTCATTTAACGATTCCACTTTTTCCTCCTTTCTCAATTCCATATAATTTGTTTTACAATAAAATAATTTACAGCATACTTTTTGAATCTGCCCATTAATTGATAACTTTTCCCAAGACAATATACCCATTAACGCAATAATGTTGAGAATCAAAATAAAAAGGCTTAAATACAGTTTTAGTCCCCCAAGTTTTATCAACTCACAATTTTGATCCTCCAAGTTTTAATTTCACAAATTTGATCCTCCAAATTTCCCAATTTGTAAAATCAGGGTCCCCCACTAATTACGAAAAATTGATGTTGACCTGTCCGCCACTTAAACTCTGACATGCCAAAGTGGCTTTTTTATATTAAAAATTGTTATTTTTATTTTAACTTTTTGTTTATATATATTTATATTATATTTAAGAAATTAGAAATTAAAAAAAACACTTAAACTATCATATTAAATGAATCAAGGGAGCAGATAGAGAGAGCAGAGAGCTTTTCATCTTCTTCTTCGTTGGTTCTTCAGTGAGAGAGCAGAATATTTGAAACACCTAAATTCGTGATTAGTGGGGGGACCCTGATTTTACAAATTGGGAAACTTGGGGATCAAATTCGTGAAATTAAAACTTGTGGGATCAAAATCGTGAGTTGGTGAAACTCGGGGAACCAAAACTGTATTTAAGCCAAATAAAAAAGGTAGGTTTTTGAAAATATCGCTGGGTTTGGTTTTTTAATTGGAAAAATCAATGGATAGCTTCAATCCTTCTTCTTTGAAAGAAAATCTACTTTTCAGTAACTGAAGCGGGAAAAGACCCAAATAGTGTCTTCAGAATTATATACATTGCACATGAGTCCATACTAAATACCGTGTGCCCTATACGATTCGTTGGGTTCTCTCACCTTTGCCAATTAGGAAAGATCCGTACAACTTCTCCCACATTAAAAGCAACTTTTCCTTTTTCTCAACAACTCTCTGCATACAATTTTCTCTCTCTTCGAAGAAAAAAACATGAAACCTCTTTCTCTCTACATCCAACACTCTTCTTCTTCCTTTCAAATTTCAAACCCACCACCACCAGCCACTCACTTCCATACCATGGTCCACAACCGTTTGATCCCCACTAGCTTTGAAACCACCGCCCTTTGACAACAACACAAATCAGAAGCGATTCATTGGATTCTCTCATCTTTGACAACAACGCCGTCGCGCCTCCTCTCTGGCGACGCCACAGTCTCGCAGAAACGACGACGATGACGAAGAGTTAGATCCTTATGGTGGTTTGTTCGATGATGAGCAGAAGAAGCATGTATATCCATAAAGAAAATTATATAATTTTAGAAGCAAAAATTATGTTGTTTGTTCAATTATAAAGGGTTTTGGAAGCAAAAATTATATACATCTTTATGGATATACATGCTATATTAGTATTTCAGAAAAATGCAAATGAATTATTATTTGATAAAGTAAAATATGTGATTTTAGAATATAGACAATAATAATATTCAATTAAGATATTATGATTAATTTAAAATTATATCACAGAAGAATTTAAACTTCACTTGTCTGATGAATTTGTACTGTGAGATGTATATTTAGAGTTATGTATTTTAGCAGTTTAGTAAAATAAATAGTAATATATGCTTCAGAGTTAAAAAAACCCATTTCATATTAAGCATTTTATTTTTATAATAAATAATTTGTTATACATAAATATATAGATATTGTTTAGATTATTATTAATAACAATATATTATTTAGCTATATCATTTTATCTAATTTTACTAAATGATCAAAATATATTTACCAATATTCTATTTATAAACTATTTTAAAGATTTAATTTAAATACTTTTATGGCAATAAAATTAGTATGCTAAAAACTATTGACAATAAAATAAATTGTTAGGTGCAATAAAGTGAATGTTGGAAGGAAAGTAGCGAGAAGAAGGTTTTTTTTAACATGAAGTAGCGAGAAGAAGGTTTTTTTTAACATGAAGACATTAAGAATTTATTTGGTATTTTATTAAAATAAAAATAATAGATTGTTGCCCAACATACAGACCATCTGTGGTCGGGCTCCCTCTGGGACGTAGTGGGGGTCGATCCGGTTTGCTCCCTGGTTCGATTCCCGCCCACGTCAAAATAGGGTGTTGGCCAGCGCAATTGTTAAGAGTCTCTATGTGCGAGCGCAGATTAGTCTTTCATTGACAGCGTTGGGACACTGCGTGGGTAGCCAGCAATGGTCCTAAACCAAAAAAAAGACGATCTGGATGGACATTTTCAAAAGAGGAAAAAAAGGCACACCAATAATAGGCACCGCTTGTGCATACTTCATTAGAAACTTTATTTTATTAAAAATTAATAAAATAGTGAAATATCAGAATATGAAAGGAAAGTGATATATTAAATTAAAAGTTAAAAGAAAGGAAAGTGAAAGAAAAAGAAGAGGAAGCCAATTCGAGAGATGGCTACTGTGTACACGTTTTGGGGCCCAAACCACTGAATCCCGCAGTGGGTACGTCGTCCACCGTGGTATCTACATCTAGGGGAAAGCAGTGGTTTCAATTAATTTTGGTGAAGCTTGAGATACGGTGATGCTATTCAATTTCCCATATTAAGTTTCAATTAGGAAAGTAGTGAACATCAATTTGTCCCCTTCGCGAGCTGATATAGATATTCCAACGACATCTTTGAAACAACAATGTGAAGCGAGGGGTCTCGATTGGTAGCAATTTTGAGGTAAGTTCTTTTGCATTTCGAAATCATGCCAGTCAATCTCAATTAGGAAAGCTTGAGCTGAACTTAATATGCATAAATTTTCCTAAATGATTTGATTTAAGAGTTTATCAATCCGCTTCTTCTATGTTCTTTTTGACTTCTTGGTTAGTATTGTTCTTTATTTCTATCCATGTTGTTTAGAATCTGAGTAAGATTGCCCTCAGTGGGCTCCAGAAAGAGCTCGTGAAATGGCAGGTTAATCCCCCAGTCGGTTTCAACCACAAAGTCACCGACAATCTTCAAAGGTATTATTATTATTCACCCAAAAATTGAATTAATTTTGCGATTCCCCTTTTTTCTTTATATTTTTTGTAAAAATGTTAACTTTACTTGTTACTTAGGTTTATTCAAATAATTGTTGAAATGAGTTTTGTGCTAAATTGTTGTTTGTAGTTGTTATTTGGTTTTGGATTGTTTTCCCCTATTTTCAAGTTTTGGTGTTTTGATTAGGTTTGTTAATTTTTTGGGTAAATAGTCAATTTGGTCCCTGAAAGTGTAACTCGCTATCAATTTGGTCCCTCAATCAAGCAAAAATGCAAAAGGATTCCTCAATGTGTAATCCGTCCGTCACGTTAGTCCCTCCCGTTAATGTGCGTCGTTAACTCCGTTAATCCGTCCGTTACTGTCAGTTTAGTCCCTGAAAGATGTCACTTACTGTTAGTTTGGTCCCTGAAACATACGTGAATTCATTTTAGTCCCTCGAATCTTAAGTTACTTCTGCAGAATTTTAAACCAGAATTTACTAGCAGATGAAGTTGAAGCACCAACTGTTGAAGTTCAAGCATCAATCTGTTATGAGATTTAGGTTGACAAATACCATCGTCAATTCCGTGAATCATCTTCACCTTAACAATACATCAAGTCATTCGAATTGTTTCAAGTTAAATTTCACCCAAATTCCCAATTATCATCAAACTAATCCACTGGGATCAAATTGATTTTAATCGAATCATTGGTCAAAGTCAATTTATAATATTTATTTTGGTATACAAGTCAATTTATAATTTTAATTGAATATTCACTTTTCAGAGTAGTTTTATAACTAAATCTTTTAATATTTAAAACTGCAAATATAATACCAGATGATCACTCTTTTACGATCTAAGATTACAATAAATTAATTTAAAATATTAGTATTAGTTTTATCAATATTTAACTTTTATCTCACGATCTAATATACTAATTAATTATTACACCATTATCAATCTCCATGCTACTCAAAATATGGTTAAGAATGCTTAAGGGGATAGAAATCTAGGTACGAAGTATGGGTTTAAAATTCTGCAAAAGTAACTTAAGATTCGAGGGACTAAAATGAATTCACGTATATGTTTCAGGGACCAAACTGACAGTAAGTGACATCTTTCAGGGACTAAACTGACAGTAATGGACGGATTAACGGAGTTAACGACGCACATTAACGGGAGGGACTAACGTGACGGACGGATTACACATTGAGGGACTTTTTTGCACTTTCGCTCTATTGAGGGACTAAATTGACAGCGAGTTACACTTCCAGGGACCAAATTGGCTATTTACCCTAATTTTTTTGGTTATTGAACATGGGTTATTGAAGTAACTGGAGCACATGGTACACTTTATGCTAATAGACTTATCAGCTGCAGGTGGATTTTCTTGTGTATTATCCAGGTGGATTTTCTTGTGTATTATCCACCGGAAGTTCCACAGGTGGATTTTCCTTTTTTACAATTCCATGGCGTTCTCTCTCTCTCTCTCTCTCTCTCTCTCTCTCTCTCTCTCTCTCTCTCTCTCTCTCTCTCTCTCTCTCTCTCTCTCTCTCTCTCTCTCTCTCTCTCTCTCTCTCTCTCTCTCTCTCTCTCTCTCTCTCTCTCTCTCTCTAAATCCTCTTCTCCTTATAGTCGTTTATCGGTTCTGGTGGTGATGTTTCTAACGTCTTTGACATAAATTGATGGATTCAATGGTTAGCAAAATTGAGAGATATATGGGATTTCTGAATCATTAAATCGATGTTTGTGTGCACAAAATTTCAAAACTCAAGCAGAATTGAGAGATCTATGGTATTTCTGAATCATTAAATCGATGTTTGAGTGTTTAGAGAGTATTTTTTATTGATATTGTGTTTTACTATTTTGTGTGCAAACCTAATTTAATTTATGAATATATTATGCATTTTAAAAAAAAAAATTGGTATTAATGTGATCCGTTTAACCGATAAATCATTGTTTGTTAGACAGTTAACACATGAAAATTGCATTGTTACGTTAGTAAAAAAACTTGCATAAATCATTAGTAAGATAATCCCATATGCAAAAAGAAATATTTTTTCAAAATATTTAAACAATCAAACTACTCTGAATAAATGAAATTAAATCAATCAAACAGATTAAATATAAGGAAAAATTCATTAGGTTTACAGTAATGGGACGTTACATCAACTTGCGATAAAAACTGAATTGCATAAAAGTATCTAATATGAATCTTAGAACTATTACATCATTAGCTATTAGCTAAAAACTAAAATTTCTTAGCGGGGAAAATTCTCTTTTTAAAGCTTGTGTTAATATTATCAAATATAGAATGGCTTCATAAGTGTATGGAAAAGTATCAAAACACTCTGAGTTATTGATGCACGATACCAAAGATACTCCTGTAATTTGAAATTCGTGTCAAAAGTGATCACATTCAGATCCATATCCATAATATACTATAGTCTTAAAAAATTTTGTGAAATAATTGTAATTGACAAATATAACTTCCGTGGGAATCGAAACTTGTACCTGGTAGTGGTCAATGATGTTTTTCACCATGTTGTTAACATTGTAGCTATTCTAATTCTAGTTACATTGTGAAAATAAACTTTAGAAATCACGTTTTTGAATCCAACACAAAAAGTTAAAAAGCAACAAAGAAATAACCATTTACATGGAGAGGGAAGTTCAAAAAAATGTAAGAATTGAAACAAATACGTAACTGTTTTTTTTAAGCGCTTACATGTGTGTTGCAATGGACCAGTTCGACCAGGCTAGCATTTTTGTTAAGCAAGAGGAATTTCTCAAACAAATATGGAGAGATTTCCATGGTAGGCTACCAAAGTACCAAGTATTCAAAAAATAAATGAAATTTCACTCAGAAAATGAAACCAGTTGCTGAATGGGTTTCTCAAATACTTAGAGCCTGTTTGATTTCTGTTTTGGAAACAGTTTTTAGTTTTTAAAAATTAGAAAACCAAAAAAGTTGTTTGGTTAATGTGTTTTGTAAAATTGTTTTTAAAAACAATTTCTATTTTACTGTTTTTAAAGCTAAAAAAAGACAACAAGGAAAAGGTGTTTTTGTTTTGGAGTTTTTGTTTTTAGTTGTTTTGGTTTTGAGAATTGAAAACACGGAAAAGTGGCTATTTTCATTAATGGCACTTCCGTAAATAAGTCAAAAATTATTATGATTTAAGTCGACTATAATTTCTAGCGTTGGATTGCAATGTTGCATTCTTTTTTTTTACTTTTTTTTGAAAAAACTTGCATTCTTTTATTACATTCTTCTTTGCGTTTTTTTTGACACAATTTTACTTTACGTTCTAGTTGCTGCTAGCATAATTGTTTATTTATTTTTTTATCTTTTTTTAATCATTTAAGTTTTGCTTTAATTTAATTTAAATCTTTTTGACTCATAAAAGAGACTATTCATTTTTTGTTCGATACCGGAGTACGGATTGTCACGTCGAATTGGAGCTTGCCGCGAGGATGAAAGGTTGACTTCAGGTCGTCGAGCTTGGACCTCGGATTGACCGAGGTAGTCTTCTCCCGCGCCTCGGGTGGGGTACCTGCAAGCACTCTGATGCCTAAGTCAGCAAGGGAAGAGAAGAGGTATTTTAGAGGGAATGAGTGCGTACCTGGAAATGACGGGTGAGTCCCGTCTTTATAGACTACGACAGCGTGCATGGGCCGTTGGATCGGGCGAATAAGTCCCGTTCGTTGGATGCAGGTTGCCACCGCGATAAGGTCCACTTTCACCTTTTGGCAGCACACGCAGATTGGGCCATGCCCAAGTGGTTGGCTGTTTGCCCAGTCCGGAACATTTTTAAAAGTATTAAATGTGTGTTTTCTATTACTTTAGTTCGGTTATGAACACTTCTAAATAATAACCCCAAAATAATTCTAGCTCGGCCCATCTTGAAACTGTCTTTCTCCCTAACAGGCTGGCCCGATAGATCGGGCCAACTCAAATTGACAGCTCTACCTGACGTAGATTAATTACCGACAAAGTCATCATTGGATAATGTGTCAAAAAAAGTCAGTGGATATTGCTCATTAATATCACGATAACAAAAAAAAGCAACTACACAATTCTACTTTGTGTAGAAGGGTGTGTGCAGTGTTATTTTTCATTTCGTCTAAGCAGACCAAAAAAAGCATCAATGTGTGACCCAGTTTTGACTACCTTGATTCGAATCGATCAAACCGGGAACCAGACCCATGTGGTCCATTTGAGTTTTGAATCCACCAAGAAATAAAAGCGGTCAATAAACCGGATAATCGGTGTAGAGATGGCGAAACCAGAGGACAACTGTTTTACCCGGTTCAATAGAAAAAGAAATATTTGAACAATATTTTTTTGTTTAAAAATAAATGGGTGTTATACGTTGGCTAAAATTGTATTTTGCATTTCTTATTTGATTATTATTTAATATAATAAATATTATATTTAAAATATTTCTAATTATATTCAAATTAAAATAAGCATATTAAAAAAGAATAATGAAAACAATAATGCCAAATAAATTTTAAATTTTTAGTTCTTAAAACATATTTTAAAAACAACTAGTCCAAACAAGTTTTTGAGTTTTCTCATCTTTAAAACAGTTTTTAAAAATAGTTTGACAAACAAGTTTTTTTCTTAAAAACAGTTTTCAAAAATTGGTTTATAAAACAATTTTCAAAAACAAAAAAACAAAACACAATCAAACAGGCCCATAATACCCAATTTTATAGAATTTTTGTGAGTCAGTTGTTGGGAAAAAATGTACTATTTAAAAAAAATGTGGCTGAAATTAAGTTTTTACATATTTTGAAATTTGAAATATATATACTAAAAAAATAAAAAATTGATTTCACCAACATTATTATATACCACTTACATCATCTCATGAATATTTGCCGTTTTTGTTTTGGTTATTAACATTAATGAATTTTTCAATTTTTTTCTTTAATGTTTAGTTGTGTTTCTAGGAAGACTACACCATGCTCCCGTGCTCTGCACGGGGCTACTGATATAAGTTAATTTTGAAGAATTTGTGTACCATAATTCAATATATATATATATATATATATATATATATAGTTATGTACTATAACCACATCAATGGTTTAGCAAAAACAAAAAAAAAAACGGATTTACATACTGTGGTCATTTATCTAGACCTGTGCATATATATAAGCATGGTTATGCGCATTTTGGTATCACATAAAGAGTACAACTTGTGAGCTATAATTGGTGGGTCGGTTTTGTTTAGGATGTTATACAATACATGTGAATACATAATATTTAGACGTCCATCATCGTTTCTAAAACGCAAATGCAATATTTAGTGGTAGGGGTTCTTTTAATCTTTTACCAAAACGTTTGACAAGAAGGAATAAGGATAAAATTACTATAGTTGGATACGTGTTATGATAATCACCATTTATATACTTTTTAGGGAGAATCAAAGAAAGAACATGCATTCAATGCTAAAGACAACAAAAAGGGCAAGCATTCAATGTTTATCACACCATTATGCTTGGTTGCACTCCTATACAAAAAGAAGAAAACATACGTGGACAATTTAATCGGTTGGAAAGCCAAAAACTTAATTGACACCACAGTAATGACAGAATTGAACCACAGTGATTAGAATCAAAGTGTTGTAAAGTCTAATTAGGAGTCTGTTACGTCTAGATATGTGAGCAGTTAAGTTAGGCAGCCAAGCGGTCCCTTGATTAGTTTCAAAAAAGGACCCATACAAAGCAAACATTGTAGAAATAAAAACAAAAAAGGAGTATCATCTTATAGAACAGATTCTTGCATGTATTTGTGTTGCATCAATTGTTTCCACTTCCAAAAGAATGCAATTTCCACATTTCAATGCATTCCCATTGCACAGTTTGAGTCTCCCACGTATCTTTAAGAATTGAAACACCACCTGGCAAGAGAAAAGAATCGAAACAATAAACAACCTAAAAATAGAAATGCATAAGGATTAAAGATTAGAAGTGGAGAATTTGGAAAAGTTTTGCTTCTAATCTTTTTGCTTCCAAAACCCTTTATAATTGAACAAACCACATAATTTTAGTGGTTAAATTGATTGATTTTAATAGTTTTAATAGAGAGATTATAGTAAATAATAAATTTTAGATGAAGTAAAAGTGAAGAAAAAAGAAAATGAGATTTTTAAAATATGCACCCCCGTTGGCGCTCCGTTGGTGCTCTCATTACCTCTCTCGTTCTTGTTGACCCTCTCGTTGCCGATCTCATTGAGAGTCTCTCGTTGTTACTCCCGTGGTCACATATTATGACTTATTTTATACTAAATATTAAATTTTAGATTATTTATTTATTGAGTATAACACTGATTTAATAATTTAATTTTTTGAAAAAAATTTCATTTTAAACTTTTGTTGGAGGTACGTCTGTTTCTGAAAATAAATAGTGGTTAAAATAATTAATTTTACCGTTGTCAAAAAATGATTAATTTTAGTAGATTATAAATATAGTGATTAATTTTTTAATAAAAACAGAAAGAAAAAATTAATATATTTGATAAAAAACTGGAAAAAATTTAGGAAGAAAAAGAGTTTTTTTTAAAAAAGACTGTTATTAAAAAACAAAACAATTTAAAAAAATAATTTTTTAAGGAAAAAAAACTGTTTTTAAAAAAACTGAAAAAACAGTTTAAAAAAATATTGAAAGAAAAAAAACTGTTTTTTAAATAAAAAAACTGTTTTTAAAAAACTGAAAAAAAAAACAAATTTAAAAAAAAACTAGGAAAAAAATAGTTTTTTAAAAAAGCAGTTTTTAAAAAAATGCAAACTGACATGCGTCAGCTGACTGCGCATCAGCGCGTCAGCGTGTCAGTGCGGCAGTTCTTTTTTTTTTTATTATTATAAAAAAGCTGCGAAAAAACTGACAGATTTTATCTTATTGCTGTAAACTTACTATTTTGCCTCCAAATTGTGCCAAATGTCAAAATTAGGTGATGTCTAAAAAAGTAAAATTGCTGACATGTTGTTTTATGATATTATATTATATATATATATATATTATATATTATATTATATATATATATATATATTATATTATATTATATTATATTAGATATTAGATATTAGATTAGATAGATTAGATTAGATGGATAGATATTAGATTAGAGTAGATAGATTAGAGTAGATTACAATTATAATAACAACTAGAAGTAATTAAGAAAATAGGTTGTAAAAATAATATGTAGCAGACAGAATAGCCGCGTTCTACATTCTATTTATTAAACATTTGTGAATTCATCTCAATAAATACTATTTCACATGTCATGATTTTTTTATTTAATTCTATTTTCTAGCCCCACATCAATGAAATCCGATTTTGAACAATAGGTCTCCAAAATAGAAAAATGATATATGGTCCCACAATAATAATAATAATAATAATAATAATAATAATAATAATAATAATAATAATAATAATTTTTTACAAGATGGATGACAGTTATGATACAATTATGCTAAAATTAGATATCAGATATTACAAGATGAAACACACAAAACTCTATACTCCCTTACAAAAACAACTTAGAATTAATGCTTATCTCTATCATTACTATTAATATTCTTTTACCTTAAAGGGCCAAGATTAACAATATAGTCAATAAGTTGAAAAAGGTACTTATTTTCAGACATGAAGTTAAAAGAACATACTTAAGTCAGTGAGAAAGAAACAATCATACAACTTAAATATGATAATGTTGCAATTTTTGGATAAAATTCTAGGAGTAATAAGACACCACACGGGGAATGAACATTTTCTTTACAATGTTATTGGTGCGCATACGTCGAGAAACCTAATTGGCCACATCTTTCTGGCTTTGCCGACGGGGAATGTGTTAGGAATTCTGTATATTAGTTAGTAGTCAATGTTGACTTTCTAGAAGGGCACTTATGTCATTTACTAGAATCAATTTCTGTTATTTTTGCTGTTAAGCTTGTAACCATCATGAAAACTATTCCTTGCTCTCTGAAGTACAATATAAGTACTTCATGATGAATGAATAACAGAACAACTTTCCCATCTAATCAGTCTCAACAAATTGGCATCGGAGCGTCATCGTCTTCGGGACCTGTTACTGCGAAAAACTTCAAGAAATATCAATTTCTCATCAAGAAATATCAATTTCTCATCAATGGCGAACACGAGTGGAAACGATGGAAGCAACTACATGCAACCTTCAATACCTCGCCTCGACGGTCACTACGAGCATTGGAGCTTGCTCATGGAAAATTTCCTGCGTTCAAAGGAATATTGGACCCTGATTGAAAAGGGAATTTTGGAACCAACACAAGGAGTGGTGCTGACAGAAGCAGAGCAAAAGAAACTCGATGAGTCTAAAGTCAAAGATTTGAAGGCCAAGAACTACTTGTTCCAAGCAATTGACAGGGCAACTCTTGAAACGATCTTGAACAAAGATACTTCCAAGGAAATTTGGGAATCTTTGAAAAGAAAGTTCCAAGGAAATGCAAGGGTTAGGAGAGCAACTCTACAAGCTGCAAGAAAGGATTTCGAGGCCCTGGAAATGAAATCAAGTGAAACAATTTCAGATTATGTGCCTCGGGTCATGCAAATGGCGAACAAGATGAGAATTCATGGCGAAAAAATGGAAGACGATGTGATAGTGGAAAAGATCTTGAGGTCACTAACCGAGAAATACAGTTACATTACTTGCTCGATTGCTTAATCAAAGGACACTGAGAAAATGTCAGTAGATGAAATTCATAGTTCTTTACTAGTTCACGAACAAAACCTTCTCAGATTCACCAAGAATCATGGAGAAGAACAAGCACTGAAGGAAACAATTCAGGAAAAAGGTGGCTCATTCACTGGTGGTAGAGGAAGAGGAGGCACAAGGGGTAGAGGAATGGGAAGACAACCCCGTGAAGCTGTTGAATGTTTCAAATGCAAAAAATTAGGGCATTATAGAAATGAATGCCCTGATTGGGATAAAGAGACCAAGGCAAACTATGCAGAATCAAATGATGATGATGAACTAATGCTACTGATGGCATGTACAGAAGACAGTGAAGAAGACTCTGATAGTGATAACGATCTGATGATGCAGAATTCTGATGGTGATAACAAACTGATAGTGCAGGATTGTGACAATACTGATGAACAAATGTCACTGATGGTCACTAAAGGTAATATAAAGAATGATGAAAAGGAATTAATCTGGTACTTAGATTCAGGTTGTTTAAACCATATGAGTGGAGAAAAGGGATGCTTTATAAACCTGGATGAAATTGTCAGGAAGAGTGTGAGGCTAGGAAATGGCATGAAGATGGATGTTGCAGGTAAAGGTAGCATCAAAGTGAGAATGAATGGAAAGGCACATTTGATATCTAATGTGTTCTATATTCCTGACCTCAAGAGCAATCTCTTGAGTATAGGACAATTACAAGAAAATGGTCTCACAGTGCTATTTGAAGGAGGAAAAGACAATTGCAGAGTGTATCATCCAGAAAAGGGATTGATCCTTGAGTCCAAGGTGGCTCCAAATAGAATGTACAAGCTGTATGGAAAGAACATTCAAGAGAAAGTGCCTGCTGAATCCTCCTGCTTTCATACATTAGTGGAAGATGTGACTTACTTGTGGCATTGCAGACTTGGGCATTTGAGCAACAAGGGTCTGAACACTCATCAAAGGCAAGGAATGGTGCTGGGATTGCCTAAACTCACCATTGATAATAGAGTGTGCACTGATTGCATGAGAGGAAAACAACATAGGGATCCAATTCCTAAGAAGAGTAAGTGGAGAGCTAAGGCAAAATTGGAGATAATACTTGGAGATGTCTGTGGTCCCATCAATCCAGCTTCAAATAGCAATAAAAGGTACTTTCTATGCCTCATAGATGACTATTCTAGAAAGGCATGGGTATATTTCATGCATGAAAAATCAGAAGCATTCACTCACTTTAAAGCATTCAAAAGCATGGTAGAAATGGAGACAGATCTGAAAATCAAAGCTTTTAGAACAGATAGAGGAGGGGAGTTTGTGTCAACTGAGTTTGATAATTTCTGCACTGATGCTGGTATAAAAAGGAACCTGACTACAGCCTATACACCTCAACAAAATGGGGTAGTAGAACGAAAAAATAGAACCATCATGAACATGGTTAGGTCTATACTTTGTTACAAGAATATACCTAAGAAATTCTGGCCAGAGGCAGTGAGATGGTCTGTGTATGTGCAAAACAGATGTCCTACTTTATCAGTGAAGAACAAAACTCCTGAAGAAGCATGGAGTGGACACAAACCATTTATGTCACTGTTAGCCTATAATTTCGACAGGCTTCATATTCCAATGGTCAACAAGGCCTGACTTCTATTTCAACAAAGACCAAATTATTTCAACAGAGAAAATGGTCATGCGCAAGGTAAATTCGACAAGCTTCCGGGGAAGCAAAAGCAAGAGAGAGGAAAATGGACACAAGCTTTCGACAGACAAAAAACAGAGCAGTTATGCGTTGAAGACTAGCAGTTGGTCGAAGCGTGATTAGAGCGGTTCTGGTCGAAAGTAGGAGTAGCAGTTATTAATTTTCAAATTTCTAGGCAGTTACTTAGTTCAGTTTTCCCCCTCTTTTCCTTTGTATAAATAACTGTTTCTGAGAAGAAACAGGGGTCGCAAAATCACAATACAGAACCCGATTCCTGAAACTCTAACTTCCAAGCCAGAGCGAAAAACGAGTGGAAGAATCGCTGTACGTGATCGTGTACCACTTTTACAATTCAATGCAATTTATTTGTCTTTTCTTTACAATTCACGCACCATTTACTGCTTCTTTTCTTTTCAATTCTGTTAATTATTGCAAATCGTCCCCTTTTCTATATTTTCTGAAACAAAAACTATGAGCAATTCAAAGGCAATTGCTTTGAGATTTTTCTAGTTTGATCTCACAAACCTTCTAATAAAACTAGTGATTGTTTGCTAAAAACACCAGCAAACAAATTGGCACGCCCAGTGGGACTTTGCCTTTGATTTTGTTCATTTTCGTACTCTCTTATTTGTATTCGCTGTTGTATGCACTTAAGAAGTGGTAAAATGGTTCGTTCTAGTACGAATAATGCGTCTAGTTCCAACCCTGTGGTTTCGCAAGGGCAAGGAACAACAATGGATTCTGCGAGCATTAGCGCAGGACCATCGTCGTCGACAACCGTTCCTTCATTATCAATGACTAATGTTGGTTCAACGCAGTCAGAAATGGCATCTTTGCCTATGTCTTTGCCGTTAAGTGCAGGGCTTCATAGCCCTTACATGGCAATGGGAAACGGTTTAGACCCACGTTTGAATAACGTGCATCTACCCCCATTTCCTCTGGGAATGTATGGCATGCCTACTGGAATGCCACATATTTCGACCTTTTCCCCTACACATGTCTCTTCTGAGAGTGTATTTGGTCGGAATCCCCCAGCATTAACCAATACGTCTTTGTAGGCCTTAAGACAGCAAGTAGACGAGAGTAATCACGATATGGTTAATATGCTTACCCAACAAATTGGTACAGTTTTCAATCCATTGATTCAAAATACCAATAACAGTTACCAAATGTTGGCAAATCAGATGAGTAGGATTGCAGATTTCTTTGGGGCTCCAGCGGTTAATAATAGGCAAGTTCCTATTATTGCGGGTAATGCGTCGTCAGTTAACCCCCAAGAAGCAGTTGCAGTCGAAGCGTCCACAATTGTAGGCGAACTACAAGGGGCAGTAAACCACGTCCCTGAAGTAGTTTTGGTAAATAGACACCAGAACGCTGATGAAGTTGTTCGACAAGTGCAACAACACAATGTTGGCGCAGAAAACAATATAGCTACTTTAGTCGAAGCTATTTTGGCGCAAAATGGCCTTAACATAGGTTTACAAAGGCCTAACTTCGTATCACCATTATGTGAATACGTATTACAAACTGAGTTACCAAGGGGATGGAAAGTTCCCAAGTTTACTAAGTTTGGTGGTGATACAAATGAGTCCACAGTCGAACACATTGCTCGTTTCTTGACTGAGGCTGGGGACTTAGCACAAAATGAGAATTTGAAGATGAAATACTTTCCAAATTCTCTAACTAAAAATGCTTTCACTTGGTTCACGACCTTACCCCCTGGTTCTATGTTCACATGGGGGCAATTAGAAAAGGCATTCCATGCACAGTTTTACATGAGCCAGTCGAAAATTAGTCTTAAAGAATTGGATAGTGTTCGGCGCAAAATGCCTGAAACTATTGATGATTACTTAAACAGATTTAGGCTGTTGAAATCTCGTTGTTTCACACAAGTCCCTGAACATGAGCTTGTCGAAATGGCTGCTGGTGGCCTTGATTACTCAATTAGAAAGAAATTAGACACATCTCATTTGCGAGATATGGCGCATTTGGCTGATAGAGTTCGACAAGTTGAAAGGCTTAGAGAGGAAAAATCTAGGTCGAATAGGTATCATAAAAAAGAAAAAGTGGCATATGTCGAAGAAGAATTCGACGTTACATATAGTAATGTCGAAGAGGAGGAGATAGACGTGGCTGAACTTAAGCCTAGTCCTCCTTATACCTGTAAATTATTAAGGCCTGCGAATGGGAATAACCCTGTAGAGCCTAAGAATGATAGATTTATGCCTAAGACTTATACTTTTGATGTTACTAAATGTGATGAAATTTTTGATCTTTTAGTGACTGATGGTCAAATATTAGTGCCTAAAGGCCTTAAAATACCAACTCTTGACCAAAGAAAGAAAAAGGGTTATTGTAAGTTCCATAATTTTTTGGGACATAACACTGACCGTTGTGTGCTCTTCAGGGATATTGTGCAAAAAGCAGTTGACGAAGGAAGACTCAAATTTGCTGATAAGAAAATGAAAGCTCCTATGCAGATTGATGTTGATCCATTGCCTAAGGCTGAAGCTATGTATTCTGAACCTGTCGAAGCTGATGTAGGCATGGTGGATGCTCAAATGGCAGACCCTCCTAAGTGCGTCAAGATTGCCACCGAAAAATTAAAAGGTTTTATGTATGCTGAAGGTAAGAAACAGGAAGTGACCCTAAAAGAATATGATGGGAAGATACATGCTGTGTATCCAAAGGCTGAGGAAGAATTGATAGATTTCCTCAATCGGTGTAAGTGGAATAACTCTGAAGTTATGCTTTGCCCAAGGTGCAGCGCTGTCTTTGACAAAGAAGCAGCCAAAGCTGTCGAAGGTTATCAGGATCAACAACAACGTAAAAGAAAATGGCTTGATAACAGGCCGAAATTTGACTTTGCAAAAGGAGATCTTCCTGGCTATAAGGCTAATGTGTCAACAAAGCCTTCAACAAGCAAACGACAATTTGCTAAGGAGAAGTCCTCAGCGAAAGGGTATTTGAAGCTGTCAACAAATAAATCCTTTGTCCCAAGTGCTAGTGCTCCTGTTGAAGCGTGGGTGCCCAATAATCAACGTGCTAAAGCTGTCAAGCCAGGTACTGATGCTGCTAAGCTTAATTATAAGAATAACTATAAGGGTAAGAACCCCATGACTAGAACACAGTGGCGTCGTTACCAAAGACAACAGAAGAAGAAGGCAAACTTTGACATTAATCAAGTTCCACGCAGCATAATAGTGGCGAAGAGTGAGGTTCACAAAGGTGAAGTTGCCACAAAGAGGAATGCTGGTGTTGCTAGTCTTGTGCGTGCAGCGAATAAGGCCAAAGGCAAGGCTGTAGTAACAGAAAAGCCAAGAAGGCCTGCTCTTGAAAGAATATTTCCTCCATTGTCAACAGTGAAAGAAAAGAATGCTGATTTCGACATGGATGAAGACATGGAGTCTGATTTTGATGATTTTGAAGATGATTTCGATGTTGTTTGCAATGTGGTATCAATACTGCCTCTTGAGTACGATGTTATCACAGTACCAAATGATGTTGAAGAGGATTTTACAGAGGATATGGCTCATCATAAGCCAATGTGTTACTATGTGATGAACAATGGTTGTGTCGAAGACCAAATGGCTACCTTCGAGAAGCCAGATATGAGTATGCAAAACCACTTGAAACCCCTGTATGTCCAAGCCAAAGTCAATGGTGTTGGAATTAACAAAGTGTTAGTGGATGGTGGAGCTGCAGTGAATTTAATGCCACATGGTCTTTTGAAGAAGATTGGTAAGTTCGACACTGACCTCAGGCCACATAACATTGTCTTAAGCAACTATGAAGGCAAAACTGGCCATTCTTTGGGGGCCATTGAGGTTGACTTAATCGTTGGTTCCATAAAGAGGACTGCATTGTTCTTAGTGATAGCCTCTAAAGCGAATTTTAATTTACTCCTTGGTAGAGAGTGGATCCATGGAGTTGGTGTTGTCCCTTCAACTTTGCATCAACGTTTAGTGATGTGGAAGGAAGATGGTTTGGTAGAGTATGTTGAAGCCGATCAGAGCTACTTCCGTGCTGATGTGAACCAAATTACCAAGGAAAATTTTGAGAAACAAATGGCGAAGATCGCGCCATGTTCATCTTCTAATGAGGCATATGTTCCTGCGGATAATGTTTTTGCCTCAGTTCATCTTGACCCAAATTATGGTTTCGTTTGGGAAAGAGAAATAATGGGAGATGATAGTGTTTATCCTGATGGTGTTCTTCGACCAACAGGGTGGAACACTGGTTCTTGAAAATGTTCTTATGTCAGTGCCCAATGCATGGGACAAAATTACGGCTTATATGGCCGAAAACAAGTTTAAAGCGGCTATAGAGGCCGAAATTATTCAACAAACAATGGCTGTCGAAGCCAGTGAGTTACATGAAGGACATGGCATAGTCATAGATGAAAGACTTGACTGCATTTATGATGATGATCCATTAGGTTTTGAAAAGGATCCTAGAGATTCGGCAAAACATATGCAAGCTCAAGACCCGTTAGAAGAAGTTGATTTGGGAAATGGCTCAATAAAACGGCCAACTTATATTAGTGAGAATATTGATGCTTCTCTAAAAACCCAAGTCATCACATTGCTAAGGGAGTTCAAAGACTGCTTTGCTTGGGATTACGACGAAATGCCTGGGTTAAGTCGAGAAGTAGTGGAAATGCAATTACCAATTCGACCAGGGAAGAAACCAGTGAAGCAAGTGCCAAGAAGATTTGCTCCTCAAGTGTTGGCTAAGATCAAAGAGGAAATCGAAAGGCTATTCAGAAACAAATTCATCAGAACTGCCAGGTATGTCGAATGGTTGGCCAATATAGTTCCTGTAATAAAGAAAAATGGGACTCTTAGAGTTTGCATAGACTTTAGGGATTTAAATAATGCAACTCCCAAGGATGAATACGCAATGCCTGTGGCAGAAATGCTAATAGATTCAGCAGCAGAATTTGATTATCTTAGTATGCTCGATGGTTATTCTGGGTATAATCAAATCTTCATTGCTGAAGAGGATGTGTCGAAAACTGCTTTTAGATGTCCGGGGGCATTGGGTGTTTATGAATGGGTAGTAATGCCCTTTGGCTTAAAGAATGCTGGTGCTACATATCAGAGGGCCATGAATTCTATGTTTCATGATTTTATTGATGATTTTATGCAAGTATACATAGACGATGTGGTGGTTAAATCTTCCTCAGAAAGTGGTCATTTAGACCATCTTCGCCGTTCTTTTGAAAGAATGAGGAAATATGGATTGAAAATAAATCCATTAAAATGTGCTTTTTGTGTACGTGCAGGTGATTTCTTGGGTTTTATAGTGCACAAAAAAGGCATTGAAATCAATCAAAATAAGACTAAGGCAATTATGGAAACGAAGGCCCCTTCGACCAAAAAAGAGCTTCAGTCGTTGCTGGGAAAAATCAATTTCCTTCGAAGATTTATATCAAATCTAAGTGGCAAAACACAAGTTTTTTCGCCATTGTTAAGACTGAAGAAGGAAGAAGAATTCAAATGGGAACCAATGCATCAAGCAGCCTTCGACGAAATCAAGTCTTATTTGATGAAACCACCAATTTTGTTGCCTGTTATTAAACACAAAGTGCTCAAATTGTATATAGCAGCTTCTGATAGAACAATAGGTAGCATGTTAGCACAAGAGGATGATAGTGGTGTCGAAAGAGCCATTTATTACCTCAGTAGGGTCTTAAATGATGCCGAAACGAGGTACACTCCTATAGAAAAGTTGTGCCTTTGTTTGTATTTCTCGTGTACAAAGTTAAAGCAATATATAAAACCAGCTGATGTTTCTGTTTATTCGCATTTTGATGTTATTAAACATATGCTGTCAAAACCAATAATGCATAGCCGAATTGGTAAATGGGCTTTGGCTTTGTCAGAATACAACTTAACTTATCAACCTCTAAAATTAATTAAAGGACAAGTGGTTGCTGATTTTATAGTTGACCATTCTGTTGTCGAAGAAACATTAAGTTTTGTAGACGTATATCCTTGGAGGTTGTACTTTGATGGTTCAAGCCATAAACATGGAGTTGGGATTGGTATTTTAATAATATCTCCTACTAACATTCCAACGAAGTATAAGTTTAAAATTCGAGATGTTTGCTCCAATAATGAAGCTGAGTATGAGGCTTTAATAGTAGGCCTTGAAATTTTACTTGAGCTGGGGGCAAGTCATGTCGAAATAAAAGGTGACTCTGAGTTGGTGGTCAAACAATTGACAAGAGAGTACAAATGCATTAAAGAGCACCTTATCAGATACTTTGTTGTTGCCAATGCTTTGTTAAAAAGATTTGAGTCTGTTCACTTAGAACATTTACCACGAACTGATAATCAAGTGGCAAATGAATTGGCACAAATTGCTTCAGGCTATAAAGTTTCAAAACAAAACCTGGAAGAGTTAATTGAAATAAAGGATAAGATCATTTCTAATGACTATTCTTCGTCACTATTGTCAACACCAATAACTGGGCAGCTCAAATATCTTGTGGTAGCAGTGGATTATTTTTCGAAATGGATCGAGGCAGAGCCTTTAGCTACGATAACATCCAAGAACTGCCTTCGATTTTTCAAGAAGAATATCCTGGTCCGTTTCGGAATTCCAGAAGTGGTCGTGTCCGATAATGGCACGCAATTCACGGACAAAAAATTTCAGGAAGCTCTGATCGAATTTGGGGTGAAGCAGCGCTTCTCTTCAGTTGAACACCCGCAGACGAATGGACAAGTAGAGGCTGCAAATGGAGTGATCTTGCGTGGCCTCAGAAGGCGATTGGATGAAGTAAAGGGAAGATGGGCTGAAGAACTCCCGTATGTGCTATGGGCGTATCGAACAACCCCACATTCCACCACTGGGGAGTCCCCCTTTAAGATGGTCTACGGGACCGATGCTCTTATCCCGGTCGAGATCGGAGAATTAAGCTGGAGGACGACCAACCCCAAGCCGCCTAGTGAGAACGACCGGGCCATCCGGGAGGAGTTGGACTTAGTAGAAGAGCTCCGCAGCAAGGCAACACATAGAGAAACTTTGATCAAGCAAGGGATGACCACAAGGCATAATGCCAAGGTCGTCCCCAGGGATTTCAGTGTCGGACAGCTGGTGTTGAGGAGAGCAGATATTGGACAGAGGAACGCAGCCATGGGCAAGCTCGCCCCCAACTGGGAAGGCCCCTACCGTGTCATATCCAAAACAGGCAAAGGTGCTTACATGCTGCAGATTATGAATGGTGGACTAATTCCCAAGACGTGGAACGCCATCAACCTTAGGAGATATTACATTTGATTAGTCTTTTTGTATTTCTACCAATGAATTTTGTGTTAAACTATGTGAACAAATAAACGGGCGGGACGCTCTTTTTCCCACAGGGTTTTTTATCGAGGCCCGCCCGTCCGTCAATAAAGACGAGGCATTTTTTATTGATGTGTGCATTGATCTTTTATTCACGAATGATCTATTACGAGCGATAAGAGGGGGGGTTAAAATAGAGATAAGAGGGGGGTTAATAGCTATAAGATCAGAAGCACCGGAATCTAAAATCCAAGATCAAACCAATTGAGATACACAACCAGCAGAGTTATTGAAACAAGCAAAAGTGGCTGAAGAGGAAGCCTCTTAAAATGTCATCGAACTACGAACAATAATTAACTTCAAACATGCTTGGAGCGGAGTGACCAAACAAAGAAATCAGCCACATGATACCAAAAAACTAAAAATGTGGGTCCAAACAGCCACAACCACACTTCCCAATGAAGACAAAACCAAAGAACAACGGCTTTGACCCAAAAACACTTTCCAAAGCCTCAGCTGGACAAAAGAAACACTGACAAAACTACAGGGGCAGCAAACAAACTCCTTAAACATCCCTCAAACGTGGGACTCACAACCCAAACAGGAGCGAAAACAGAAGAGGAGAACAAGGCGAGCCGAACGACACAAAAGACATCAAAACCGAGTAGCGCAAGGCAGCGCGTGGGATGAGCTACAGCAGTGCGATTTCCCCGGTGAGCAGATCGACGTCGTCTGGTTGCAATGGTATGGCGCGTGAGGCATTTGGAAATTATATGGGCAGCAGAAAGAACAGGTACAGTGGTGGTTGCCTTGGTGGTGAGTGATGGATCTGCGTTGTAAGCGGCTGAAAGACTAAAATAAAACAAGACAAACCTGTGCTCTGGTACCAAGTTTGATAGTATAGAATAAATTACTTGCATTGCTAATGAGAAGGTACAAATATATATCCAAAAGAGAATCTCTCTAAAAGAGGAAATTATATTAATGATAATAACTAGAGAATAAAACTAAATATGACTATAATTACAAAATCATTCTTGCTTCAGTTTTTAATAGCTCTGGCATTTAACCAAATTATTAGTATAAATATGACTATTAGGTTTTAGGGTAATGTAGCACATCTGTCAATCATATTATCAGCTTACTAGCATTAGTTTTCTTTCTCTCTTCTTCTTCCCTAATCCTAAGCCTATAAGTTGTAAACGTGTATACCAGTGTAACTGCTCTTTCCAAATAAATATTCCTCTAAAAAAGGGTATAACTTTCATGTACTGAAGACAAAAGTGGTTCACCGTGAGGCAACATCGATTCCCTTGATAGAGCATCTAAAAGAGAAAGAGTAATTATCCACCGATGATGAATGTGTCATGCCGTCATCTTAAGGTGTATGTTATCTTATTTTACTTTTTCGGTGAAGATGACTTGAGAATGGAAAGTGGTTGATCACTCCACAACTATGCACATAGTCATAGCCACCACTCCCAGACTTTAATAAGATAGAACCAGTTCGAAATACAAAAGCAATTATAGAAGAAAAAAAAAGACCTCAAATTTAACTTAGCACTCAACAGGAATACCTTTAACCGCCTTAAAATGTCAATAACTAATGATAGCCTTCCAGTTGCATGAGTATCCATCAAACACTTGTACTCCTCAGGCAGAAGATCAGAGAGACACGAACCCATCTTGCACTTTTCAATCATTTCTTCATACTTTTTAGTGGACCCAACAACTTGTAAGAATAGTTCCACTGAAATTGCTTTATAGCTGCTTCTAGAGAAAATTGTTTGCCGCTACTATGAGGATTACTAGTTAGCTCATTAGATGATAAAGCATCACTGTGGCTTGCTGACCTATGCAGATAATCCCAAAGAAAACTGTGGAGCAGCTTTGCACGAATCATTTTTGCTAATATAAATCCATTGACACGCATGGCTTCTGCATTACCAGCCTGCTGATCTGGAACTACAAGGCTTTGGGCTTTCTGAATATCATCCATTACAGGTATCGATTCATCATTTTTCTGATGCGAAATACTTTTGCTGCGAATATAATTATTAAATGATCTCACTTTATCTTGTATTTCATCAAATAACTCAGGAGATAGACTTATGGACGGATGCACGACCACAATGCAATCTTTTGTCCTTGAATATTCAGAAATAAGAGGGGAATGTACTGTTATGCATTTGCACAGCCCTTGTTCATGAAGCTTAGCCAATATTCTGTCTACAGTCTTACGATCTACTTTTATAGACTTATCCTTCTCAAAGCTACTAAGCCACCTAGTTATATCTGGTCTCAACAGAAACCTTTCGTCCTGCACAAGTAAAAATGTAAAACATTTGTCTTAGAAACAGAGAATAAAAATTTGAGGCAATAAACTATTGCTTGGACCGCGATCGGATTCGGAGGTCAAAAAATGACAAAGACCTTTAATCTTTCCAGTATCCTATTTGCCCTTCTAGTGCCATCTACAGTGAAAGATAGACTAGCACATCTTTGAGATGATCCAGTAGAGAATGGTTCCAATACATCAGATGAAACAGCTTCTGATAATGTAACATCTGCTACCATTGGTAAACAGACTGGTTTACTGTGAGAAATGGTACCACTTTGGTCAAGGGCCAAGTTTGTTGGTGTTTCTATGGAGTTAGGCTCTACATTTTTTGGAGATACACATGATAGTTTTGTACCAGTTCCTACGTCATCTAACTTGGCAGGGTCAACATGTTCTCCACTGAAACTAGAAGCCTCAAATTCGGATATTGTTTTTGAAGAACTATCCAGCACATGTTGGTCCAAAGTTTTATTTTCGTCAAGCTTGTGAATAAATCCAATTTCTAGTTCAGGGTTAAAATTTTTAGATGTCCAAACACGAATTGTCTTAGACTTGAGGTATTGTTCTTCTTGCACTTTCATTCCAAATCTGTAGCACAGATTTATGAGTCGAATATGGTTCTTTTTCAGTTCGATCCCAAGCCTCTCGCATATCTGTTTACAAGAAACATCCAAATAAATTAAAAGTGAAAGGGCAACACTATGCACATTTATGAATGCATCACTGAGAAGAAAAAATGATAAACTCCATTTGAAGAGAGTGAAGATGAATAAAGGAAGCTCATTGCAGTTAGTTGAAATAGAAAAAAAAATCATAAACTACATGCGAAGAGAGTATACTGTAGACCTATACACCCAATTTTTGTAGAAAAGGAAATTTTGTTATAGCAAAGGAGGAAAAATACAACTTAGGTAGAGGATAAGCCATCCGCAAGAGTCCATGGTAGAATAAAAACAAATAGAAGAGAAACCACTCAATGGTGCACCCCAAATCTCCAACCCCAGTCTCATTGCTTATCATATGCAGCGACTTCCTAGAAGCAACACCAACCAGGACACAGTATAAGTTAAAAACACAACTCAGTCCCCCAAAGGATTTAAATGAGCTGAACGTTATCAGCTCCCATTATTGAGAAGTGAAAGCTGTTTCTCCCTCAAAAAATTTATTCAGGGACTACTTTCCCATTTGTATCCGTTACAATGTGGCATTGCCATCAAAAATTGAATAAAGATACACATTATTTTTAGGCTATCAGCCACAGTATTGGAAACTGAACAGGCCACATAATCATTTAACAGCAAAAATTAAGAACTTAGTGACTCAGAAGAAACACAGGAATCAACTGTGCACTTTAGCCTCAAGAAATCAATTTATATCATCGAGTGAAGATTTACTACTTCACAGCTCTTAAAAAAAACACTCCTGGCACTTCCAGCTTACGCACTTGGGATAATAATTCCTTAACATAGTTTTCAAACTTTTTTTAGTAAAGAATCAGGAGTCTCAATTTTTACCCACACTCTAAATGAAATTCTGTCACAAGTTTTGGGTGAACCTGTGCCCTTTCCATGCTTCAAGCTCAAAAGCATTTGCATGACGAGGCAGCCAATCCGCTTGCTCAAACTTGACTCTAGCAATCATCTATAGAGGTATATCATTATAAAAATCCACCACAGCCACTTCCTTGTTAATGTCATACTAAAAAAACACATATTGTATACACATTGCCAATTGCCAAATACTTCCTCTCAAATCTTCTCTAAATAACAACGTAAGTTCATCAGCAAGCTTATCAAAGTGCATTTAGAAAAAGATCCACCTTTAAATTTTAACATGTCTGACAATGCATAAATATCCTGAACAAGATAAATCATCGAAACTAATTGTTTAAACTCTTTCTCTTCCCCGTATTGACATCTTTCAATATGTCCTACCAAAGAAGACAATATAAAAATCAAGTGTGTACCTCCTTTACAGTAATGCCGTCTGATCCTGCAGCATCAATAATATCAATAATTTGATGCTCAATTGGAAGCTCCACAAACTGATCAGTGACTTGACATATTTTCTCAGAGTTTGTGTTTTTATCTTCATTTCCGGATCCAGTAGTTATTGGGTCAAGAAGCCGCAGGCAAGGCTCAATCTGTAAGAAAGTTAAAACTTACAGCCAAAAGTTATACCAACTTATGTCAAAGAAAATGTCAATAGTACAAAATACAAAAGTATTGAATCTATATTAAGACTAGCACTTGACTAACTGACCTTGCCATTCACCTTAGCATCAAACTGTTCCACAATATGAGACGCTTTCAACCTGCCACAAATCTGTTCATACAGTAAAAAGTGCAATAAGGTAATCTAGGGCTACATAAAAGAAGACATAATTGCATTTCTAGAAAGTTTGAAGTCAAGTTGGAAAACAGACTTGTCTCCATGCCCTTTGTCTAGGACGCGATCCACTATAACCAAGATCCTTCCTGATATCAGACATAAGAAGAACCTAGAACAAAAATGATGAGATGAGTTAAGTTGGTTGGTTGGTTTGTTAGTTGGGAGATTTAATGAGAATTGAGTGAAAAAATAACCTTGCCATTGGCATTTGCTAGTTTGTCACAAATAGCTTTCATTTGAGGTGTATAATCCTTAAGAAGGACATCTGTTTGAGATGCGGTTTGATGGTGAGGGTCGTTGAACTCTGTAATTTCAAACTCGAACCTCTGATGAGAGGCAATTTGTTTTGCATAGCGACGCAAGTATACTAAATGGGTAGGTGTATTGACAGGTATATTATTATTGGAATCCCCAATTTGTCTCTTCTTTTCAATAGCAGAGCGCTTGAGGATTAAGCCCTGGCACTCAAGACTCCTCAAGACGTAAAAAAAGTTGTTTGGATCGATGCGCAAATTTTTAGCGAGTTGGGTTTGAGTAATACCGTTGTGTCTGGCATTGGCGAGAAGTTGGAGGCCGCGGATTTGCGCATTCTGGAGAGATTGGGAATCGTAAAGACCAAGAAAGTTGTCGGAGAGGGTCTGTTGAGGGAAGATCTTCAACTTGAGATTTTGGGCATCCTCGAATTCCAAGCTAGGGTTAGAAGGGTGGGGTTGGAAGCGGAGAGTGGGAATGCGGAGGAGGTTTGTCCATATGGCTCTTTTGACGGGGAGAGAGAGAGAGAGAGGGTTGAAGGTGGAGAGAGGCGGAGGCTTCTAGCTTTGGCCATAGGGCTTCAAGAGTGAGTCCGCCTTCGACCTGGGCGCCTATCTCTTCCAACGCAGCGTTCACAACTGAGTCCATTCTTTAATTCAATTCAATTCAACTGCAATGCAAGCGACTGGCTGAGCATACCAGAGAGCCGGGAGTGAGAGAATACAGAATAAGAAGATGAAGGGAGTAGAAGAAGAAGAAGAAGAAGAAGAAGAAGAAGAAGGAAAAGTCCCCGCGGAGGAAGAAGAGATGGAGGAGTTTTATGCCATACTCAGAAGAATGAGTATGGACGATAGAGGCCAAGTACTTCGACGATAGACGCCGAGGCGTCAGAGAATGGAGGGAAGCCATAGAGAAACCAGATCTAACGGTCGACCACCACGTTGATGACAAGGAGGAAAAGGGCAGTGGAGAGGTTTTAACTGCTCAGGCTTTTGACTTGAACACGGCCGAGAGCGGTGGCGCGTAGACTTGGCTTTTTGGGGTGTAGCTGTACGCGCCGTCGTTGTAATTTGGTTTGATGTTTCTTTCACACGTTACCTTACCTTATTTTCTACACTACACATGTCTTTTTTCTGCTTCTTTTACTTCCTTTTATTTATTACAATTATAATAACAACCGGAAGTAATTAAGAAAAAGTTTTTCATATATGATTTAATATTAATTGAATCATATTATTTTAATTATAAGTAAGTTATCTATCTATTAATAATATATATAATATATATATTATGAATATACACAGAAAAAAAATAAAAATAACATTCATTTTTATTGGTCCACGTTATCTCATTAATCTAATTTGGACTAATCAACTTGCCATGTAATTACCACACCTGTAATTCCAATAATAAAAAATTAAAAAAAATTCATAACCGAAAAATAAATGGTAATGTTTTTATTGTCATTTAACGATTCCACTTTTTCCTCCTTTCTCAATTCCATATAATTTGTTTTACAATAAAATAATTTACAGCATACTTTTTGAATCTGCCCATTAATTGATAACTTTTCCCAAGACAATATACCCATTAACGCAATAATGTTGAGAATCAAAATAAAAAGGCTTAAATACAGTTTTAGTCCCCCAAGTTTTATCAACTCACAATTTTGATCCTCCAAGTTTTAATTTCACAAATTTGATCCTCCAAATTTCCCAATTTGTAAAATCAGGGTCCCCCACTAATTACGAAAAATTGATGTTGACCTGTCCGCCACTTAAACTCTGACATGCCAAAGTGGCTTTTTTATATTAAAAATTGTTATTTTTATTTTAACTTTTTGTTTATATATATTTATATTATATTTAAGAAATTAGAAATTAAAAAAAACACTTAAACTATCATATTAAATGAATCAAGGGAGCAGATAGAGAGAGCAGAGAGCTTTTCATCTTCTTCTTCGTTGGTTCTTCAGTGAGAGAGCAGAATATTTGAAACACCTAAATTCGTGATTAGTGGGGGGACCCTGATTTTACAAATTGGGAAACTTGGGGATCAAATTCGTGAAATTAAAACTTGTGGGATCAAAATCGTGAGTTGGTGAAACTCGGGGAACCAAAACTGTATTTAAGCCAAATAAAAAAGGTAGGTTTTTGAAAATATCGCTGGGTTTGGTTTTTTAATTGGAAAAATCAATGGATAGCTTCAATCCTTCTTCTTTGAAAGAAAATCTACTTTTCAGTAACTGAAGCGGGAAAAGACCCAAATAGTGTCTTCAGAATTATATACATTGCACATGAGTCCATACTAAATACCGTGTGCCCTATACGATTCGTTGGGTTCTCTCACCTTTGCCAATTAGGAAAGATCCGTACAACTTCTCCCACATTAAAAGCAACTTTTCCTTTTTCTCAACAACTCTCTGCATACAATTTTCTCTCTCTTCGAAGAAAAAAACATGAAACCTCTTTCTCTCTACATCCAACACTCTTCTTCTTCCTTTCAAATTTCAAACCCACCACCACCAGCCACTCACTTCCATACCATGGTCCACAACCGTTTGATCCCCACTAGCTTTGAAACCACCGCCCTTTGACAACAACACAAATCAGAAGCGATTCATTGGATTCTCTCATCTTTGACAACAACGCCGTCGCGCCTCCTCTCTGGCGACGCCACAGTCTCGCAGAAACGACGACGATGACGAAGAGTTAGATCCTTATGGATGATGAGCAGAAGAAGCATGTATATCCATAAAGAAAATTATATAATTTTAGAAGCAAAAATTATGTTGTTTGTTCAATTATAAAGGGTTTTGGAAGCAAAAATTATATACATCTTTATGGATATACATGCTATATTAGTATTTCAGAAAAATGCAAATGAATTATTATTTGATAAAGTAAAATATGTGATTTTAGAATATAGACAATAATAATATTCAATTAAGATATTATGATTAATTTAAAATTATATCACAGAAGAATTTAAACTTCACTTGTCTGATGAATTTGTACTGTGAGATGTATATTTAGAGTTATGTATTTTAGCAGTTTAGTAAAATAAATAGTAATATATGCTTCAGAGTTAAAAAAACCCATTTCATATTAAGCATTTTATTTTTATAATAAATAATTTGTTATACATAAATATATAGATATTGTTTAGATTATTATTAATAACAATATATTATTTAGCTATATCATTTTATCTAATTTTACTAAATGATCAAAATATATTTACCAATATTCTATTTATAAACTATTTTAAAGATTTAATTTAAATACTTTTATGGCAATAAAATTAGTATGCTAAAAACTATTGACAATAAAATAAATTGTTAGGTGCAATAAAGTGAATGTTGGAAGGAAAGTAGCGAGAAGAAGGTTTTTTTTAACATGAAGTAGCGAGAAGAAGGTTTTTTTTAACATGAAGACATTAAGAATTTATTTGGTATTTTATTAAAATAAAAATAATAGATTGTTGCCCAACATACAGACCATCTGTGGTCGGGCTCCCTCTGGGACGTAGTGGGGGTCGATCCGGTTTGCTCCCTGGTTCGATTCCCGCCCACGTCAAAATAGGGTGTTGGCCAGCGCAATTGTTAAGAGTCTCTATGTGCGAGCGCAGATTAGTCTTTTATTGACAGCGTTGGGACACTGCGTGGGTAGCCAGCAATGGTCCTAAACCAAAAAAAAGACGATCTGGATGGACATTTTCAAAAGAGGAAAAAAAGGCACACCAATAATAGGCACCGCTTGTGCATACTTCATTAGAAACTTTATTTTATTAAAAATTAATAAAATAGTGAAATATCAGAATATGAAAGGAAAGTGATATATTAAATTAAAAGTTAAAAGAAAGGAAAGTGAAAGAAAAAGAAGAGGAAGCCAATTCGAGAGATGGCTACTGTGTACACGTTTTGGGGCCCAAACCACTGAATCCCGCAGTGGGTACGTCGTCCACCGTGGTATCTACATCTAGGGGAAAGCAGTGGTTTCAATTAATTTTGGTGAAGCTTGAGATACGGTGATGCTATTCAATTTCCCATATTAAGTTTCAATTAGGAAAGTAGTGAACATCAATTTGTCCCCTTCGCGAGCTGATATAGATATTCCAACGACATCTTTGAAACAACAATGTGAAGCGAGGGGTCTCGATTGGTAGCAATTTTGAGGTAAGTTCTTTTGCATTTCGAAATCATGCCAGTCAATCTCAATTAGGAAAGCTTGAGCTGAACTTAATATGCATAAATTTTCCTAAATGATTTGATTTAAGAGTTTATCAATCCGCTTCTTCTATGTTCTTTTTGACTTCTTGGTTAGTATTGTTCTTTATTTCTATCCATGTTGTTTAGAATCTGAGTAAGATTGCCCTCAGTGGGCTCCAGAAAGAGCTCGTGAAATGGCAGGTTAATCCCCCAGTCGGTTTCAACCACAAAGTCACCGACAATCTTCAAAGGTATTATTATTATTCACCCAAAAATTGAATTAATTTTGCGATTCCCCTTTTTTCTTTATATTTTTTGTAAAAATGTTAACTTTACTTGTTACTTAGGTTTATTCAAATAATTGTTGAAATGAGTTTTGTGCTAAATTGTTGTTTGTAGTTGTTATTTGGTTTTGGATTGTTTTCCCCTATTTTCAAGTTTTGGTGTTTTGATTAGGTTTGTTAATTTTTTGGGTAAATAGTCAATTTGGTCCCTGAAAGTGTAACTCGCTATCAATTTGGTCCCTCAATCAAGCAAAAATGCAAAAGGATTCCTCAATGTGTAATCCGTCCGTCACGTTAGTCCCTCCCGTTAATGTGCGTCGTTAACTCCGTTAATCCGTCCGTTACTGTCAGTTTAGTCCCTGAAAGATGTCACTTACTGTTAGTTTGGTCCCTGAAACATACGTGAATTCATTTTAGTCCCTCGAATCTTAAGTTACTTCTGCAGAATTTTAAACCAGAATTTACTAGCAGATGAAGTTGAAGCACCAACTGTTGAAGTTCAAGCATCAATCTGTTATGAGATTTAGGTTGACAAATACCATCGTCAATTCCGTGAATCATCTTCACCTTAACAATACATCAAGTCATTCGAATTGTTTCAAGTTAAATTTCACCCAAATTCCCAATTATCATCAAACTAATCCACTGGGATCAAATTGATTTTAATCGAATCATTGGTCAAAGTCAATTTATAATATTTATTTTGGTATACAAGTCAATTTATAATTTTAATTGAATATTCACTTTTCAGAGTAGTTTTATAACTAAATCTTTTAATATTTAAAACTGCAAATATAATACCAGATGATCACTCTTTTACGATCTAAGATTACAATAAATTAATTTAAAATATTAGTATTAGTTTTATCAATATTTAACTTTTATCTCACGATCTAATATACTAATTAATTATTACACCATTATCAATCTCCATGCTACTCAAAATATGGTTAAGAATGCTTAAGGGGATAGAAATCTAGGTACGAAGTATGGGTTTAAAATTCTGCAAAAGTAACTTAAGATTCGAGGGACTAAAATGAATTCACGTATATGTTTCAGGGACCAAACTGACAGTAAGTGACATCTTTCAGGGACTAAACTGACAGTAATGGACGGATTAACGGAGTTAACGACGCACATTAACGGGAGGGACTAACGTGACGGACGGATTACACATTGAGGGACTTTTTTGCACTTTCGCTCTATTGAGGGACTAAATTGACAGCGAGTTACACTTCCAGGGACCAAATTGGCTATTTACCCTAATTTTTTTGGTTATTGAACATGGGTTATTGAAGTAACTGGAGCACATGGTACACTTTATGCTAATAGACTTATCAGCTGCAGGTGGATTTTCTTGTGTATTATCCAGGTGGATTTTCTTGTGTATTATCCACCGGAAGTTCCACAGGTGGATTTTCCTTTTTTACAATTCCATGGCGTTCTCTCTCTCTCTCTCTCTCTCTCTCTCTCTCTCTCTAAATCCTCTTCTCCTTATAGTCGTTTATCGGTTCTGGTGGTGATGTTTCTAACGTCTTTGACATAAATTGATGGATTCAATGGTTAGCAAAATTGAGAGATATATGGGATTTCTGAATCATTAAATCGATGTTTGTGTGCACAAAATTTCAAAACTCAAGCAGAATTGAGAGATCTATGGTATTTCTGAATCATTAAATCGATGTTTGAGTGTTTAGAGAGTATTTTTTATTGATATTGTGTTTTACTATTTTGTGTGCAAACCTAATTTAATTTATGAATATATTATGCATTTTAAAAAAAAAAATTGGTATTAATGTGATCCGTTTAACCGATAAATCATTGTTTGTTAGACAGTTAACACATGAAAATTGCATTGTTACGTTAGTAAAAAAACTTGCATAAATCATTAGTAAGATAATCCCATATGCAAAAAGAAATATTTTTTCAAAATATTTAAACAATCAAACTACTCTGAATAAATGAAATTAAATCAATCAAACAGATTAAATATAAGGAAAAATTCATTAGGTTTACAGTAATGGGACGTTACATCAACTTGCGATAAAAACTGAATTGCATAAAAGTATCTAATATGAATCTTAGAACTATTACATCATTAGCTATTAGCTAAAAACTAAAATTTCTTAGCGGGGAAAATTCTCTTTTTAAAGCTTGTGTTAATATTATCAAATATAGAATGGCTTCATAAGTGTATGGAAAAGTATCAAAACACTCTGAGTTATTGATGCACGATACCAAAGATACTCCTGTAATTTGAAATTCGTGTCAAAAGTGATCACATTCAGATCCATATCCATAATATACTATAGTCTTAAAAATTTTTGTGAAATAATTGTAATTGACAAATATAACTTCCGTGGGAATCGAAACTTGTACCTGGTAGTGGTCAATGATGTTTTTCACCATGTTGTTAACATTGTAGCTATTCTAATTCTAGTTACATTGTGAAAATAAACTTTAGAAATCACGTTTTTGAATCCAACACAAAAAGTTAAAAAGCAACAAAGAAATAACCATTTACATGGAGAGGGAAGTTCAAAAAAATGTAAGAATTGAAACAAATACGTAACTGTTTTTTTTAAGCGCTTACATGTGTGTTGCAATGGACCAGTTCGACCAGGCTAGCATTTTTGTTAAGCAAGAGGAATTTCTCAAACAAATATGGAGAGATTTCCATGGTAGGCTACCAAAGTACCAAGTATTCAAAAAATAAATGAAATTTCACTCAGAAAATGAAACCAGTTGCTGAATGGGTTTCTCAAATACTTAGAGCCTGTTTGATTTCTGTTTTGGAAACAGTTTTTAGTTTTTAAAAATTAGAAAACCAAAAAAGTTGTTTGGTTAATGTGTTTTGTAAAATTGTTTTTAAAAACAATTTCTATTTTACTGTTTTTAAAGCTAAAAAAAGACAACAAGGAAAAGGTGTTTTTGTTTTGGAGTTTTTGTTTTTAGTTGTTTTGGTTTTGAGAATTGAAAACACGGAAAAGTGGCTATTTTCATTAATGGCACTTCCGTAAATAAGTCAAAAATTATTATGATTTAAGTCGACTATAATTTCTAGCGTTGGATTGCAATGTTGCATTCTTTTTTTTTACTTTTTTTTGAAAAAACTTGCATTCTTTTATTACATTCTTCTTTGCGTTTTTTTTGACACAATTTTACTTTACGTTCTAGTTGCTGCTAGCATAATTGTTTATTTATTTTTTTATCTTTTTTTAATCATTTAAGTTTTGCTTTAATTTAATTTAAATCTTTTTGACTCATAAAAGAGACTATTCATTTTTTGTTCGATACCGGAGTACGGATTGTCACGTCGAATTGGAGCTTGCCGCGAGGATGAAAGGTTGACTTCAGGTCGTCGAGCTTGGACCTCGGATTGACCGAGGTAGTCTTCTCCCGCGCCTCGGGTGGGGTACCTGCAAGCACTCTGATGCCTAAGTCAGCAAGGGAAGAGAAGAGGTATTTTAGAGGGAATGAGTGCGTACCTGGAAATGACGGGTGAGTCCCGTCTTTATAGACTACGACAGCGTGCATGGGCCGTTGGATCGGGCGAATAAGTCCCGTTCGTTGGATGCAGGTTGCCACCGCGATAAGGTCCACTTTCACCTTTTGGCAGCACACGCAGATTGGGCCATGCCCAAGTGGTTGGCTGTTTGCCCAGTCCGGAACATTTTTAAAAGTATTAAATGTGTGTTTTCTATTACTTTAGTTCGGTTATGAACACTTCTAAATAATAACCCCAAAATAATTCTAGCTCGGCCCATCTTGAAACTGTCTTTCTCCCTAACAGGCTGGCCCGATAGATCGGGCCAACTCAAATTGACAGCTCTACCTGACGTAGATTAATTACCGACAAAGTCATCATTGGATAATGTGTCAAAAAAAGTCAGTGGATATTGCTCATTAATATCACGATAACAAAAAAAAGCAACTACACAATTCTACTTTGTGTAGAAGGGTGTGTGCAGTGTTATTTTTCATTTCGTCTAAGCAGACCAAAAAAAGCATCAATGTGTGACCCAGTTTTGACTACCTTGATTCGAATCGATCAAACCGGGAACCAGACCCATGTGGTCCATTTGAGTTTTGAATCCACCAAGAAATAAAAGCGGTCAATAAACCGGATAATCGGTGTAGAGATGGCGAAACCAGAGGACAACTGTTTTACCCGGTTCAATAGAAAAAGAAATATTTGAACAATATTTTTTTGTTTAAAAATAAATGGGTGTTATACGTTGGCTAAAATTGTATTTTGCATTTCTTATTTGATTATTATTTAATATAATAAATATTATATTTAAAATATTTCTAATTATATTCAAATTAAAATAAGCATATTAAAAAAGAATAATGAAAACAATAATGCCAAATAAATTTTAAATTTTTAGTTCTTAAAACATATTTTAAAAACAACTAGTCCAAACAAGTTTTTGAGTTTTCTCATCTTTAAAACAGTTTTTAAAAATAGTTTGACAAACAAGTTTTTTTCTTAAAAACAGTTTTCAAAAATTGGTTTATAAAACAATTTTCAAAAACAAAAAAACAAAACACAATCAAACAGGCCCATAATACCCAATTTTATAGAATTTTTGTGAGTCAGTTGTTGGGAAAAAATGTACTATTTAAAAAAAATGTGGCTGAAATTAAGTTTTTACATATTTTGAAATTTGAAATATATATACTAAAAAAATAAAAAATTGATTTCACCAACATTATTATATACCACTTACATCATCTCATGAATATTTGCCGTTTTTGTTTTGGTTATTAACATTAATGAATTTTTCAATTTTTTTCTTTAATGTTTAGTTGTGTTTCTAGGAAGACTACACCATGCTCCCGTGCTCTGCACGGGGCTACTGATATAAGTTAATTTTGAAGAATTTGTGTACCATAATTCAATATATATATATATATATATATATATATATATATATATATATAGTTATGTACTATAACCACATCAATGGTTTAGCAAAAACAAAAAAAAAAACGGATTTACATACTGTGGTCATTTATCTAGACCTGTGCATATATATAAGCATGGTTATGCGCATTTTGGTATCACATAAAGAGTACAACTTGTGAGCTATAATTGGTGGGTCGGTTTTGTTTAGGATGTTATACAATACATGTGAATACATAATATTTAGACGTCCATCATCGTTTCTAAAACGCAAATGCAATATTTAGTGGTAGGGGTTCTTTTAATCTTTTACCAAAACGTTTGACAAGAAGGAATAAGGATAAAATTACTATAGTTGGATACGTGTTATGATAATCACCATTTATATACTTTTTAGGGAGAATCAAAGAAAGAACATGCATTCAATGCTAAAGACAACAAAAAGGGCAAGCATTCAATGTTTATCACACCATTATGCTTGGTTGCACTCCTATACAAAAAGAAGAAAACATACGTGGACAATTTAATCGGTTGGAAAGCCAAAAACTTAATTGACACCACAGTAATGACAGAATTGAACCACAGTGATTAGAATCAAAGTGTTGTAAAGTCTAATTAGGAGTCTGTTACGTCTAGATATGTGAGCAGTTAAGTTAGGCAGCCAAGCGGTCCCTTGATTAGTTTCAAAAAAGGACCCATACAAAGCAAACATTGTAGAAATAAAAACAAAAAAGGAGTATCATCTTATAGAACAGATTCTTGCATGTATTTGTGTTGCATCAATTGTTTCCACTTCCAAAAGAATGCAATTTCCACATTTCAATGCATTCCCATTGCACAGTTTGAGTCTCCCACGATTTAAGAATTGAAACACCACCTGGCAAGAGAAAAGAATCGAAACAATAAACAACCTAAAAATAGAAATGCATAAGGATTAAAGATTAGAAGTGGAGAATTTGGAAAAGTTTTGCTTCTAATCTTTTTGCTTCCAAAACCCTTTATAATTGAACAAACCACATAATTTTAGTGGTTAAATTGATTGATTTTAATAGTTTTAATAGAGAGATTATAGTAAATAATAAATTTTAGATGAAGTAAAAGTGAAGAAAAAAGAAAATGAGATTTTTAAAATATGCACCCCCGTTGGCGCTCCGTTGGTGCTCTCATTACCTCTCTCGTTCTTGTTGACCCTCTCGTTGCCGATCTCATTGAGAGTCTCTCGTTGTTACTCCCGTGGTCACATATTATGACTTATTTTATACTAAATATTAAATTTTAGATTATTTATTTATTGAGTATAACACTGATTTAATAATTTAATTTTTTGAAAAAAAATTCATTTTAAACTTTTGTTGGAGGTACGTCTGTTTCTGAAAATAAATAGTGGTTAAAATAATTAATTTTACCGTTGTCAAAAAATGATTAATTTTAGTAGATTATAAATATAGTGATTAATTTTTTAATAAAAACAGAAAGAAAAAATTAATATATTTGATAAAAAACTGGAAAAAATTTAGGAAGAAAAAGAGTTTTTTTTAAAAAAGACTGTTATTAAAAAACAAAACAATTTAAAAAAATAATTTTTTAAGGAAAAAAAACTGTTTTTAAAAAAACTGAAAAAACAGTTTAAAAAAATATTGAAAGAAAAAAAACTGTTTTTTAAATAAAAAAACTGTTTTTAAAAAACTGAAAAAAAAAACAAATTTAAAAAAAAACTAGGAAAAAAATAGTTTTTTAAAAAAGCAGTTTTTAAAAAAATGCAAACTGACATGCGTCAGCTGACTGCGCATCAGCGCGTCAGCGTGTCAGTGCGGCAGTTCTTTTTTTTTTTATTATTATAAAAAAGCTGCGAAAAAACTGACAGATTTTATCTTATTGCTGTAAACTTACTATTTTGCCTCCAAATTGTGCCAAATGTCAAAATTAGGTGATGTCTAAAAAAGTAAAATTGCTGACATGTTGTTTTATGATATTATATTATATATATATATATATATATTATATTATATTATATATATATATATATATATTATATTATATTATATTATATTAGATATTAGATATTAGATTAGATAGATTAGATTAGATGGATAGATATTAGATTAGAGTAGATAGATTAGAGTAGATTACAATTATAATAACAACTAGAAGTAATTAAGAAAATAGGTTGTAAAAATAATATGTAGCAGACAGAATAGCCGCGTTCTACATTCTATTTATTAAACATTTGTGAATTCATCTCAATAAATACTATTTCACATGTCATGATTTTTTTATTTAATTCTATTTTCTAGCCCCACATCAATGAAATCCGATTTTGAACAATAGGTCTCCAAAATAGAAAAATGATATATGGTCCCACAATAATAATAATAATAATAATAATAATAATAATAATAATAATAATAATAATAATAATTTTTTACAAGATGGATGACAGTTATGATACAATTATGCTAAAATTAGATATCAGATATTACAAGATGAAACACACAAAACTCTATACTCCCTTACAAAAACAACTTAGAATTAATGCTTATCTCTATCATTACTATTAATATTCTTTTACCTTAAAGGGCCAAGATTAACAATATAGTCAATAAGTTGAAAAAGGTACTTATTTTCAGACATGAAGTTAAAAGAACATACTTAAGTCAGTGAGAAAGAAACAATCATACAACTTAAATATGATAATGTTGCAATTTTTGGATAAAATTCTAGGAGTAATAAGACACCACACGGGGAATGAACATTTTCTTTACAATGTTATTGGTGCGCATACGTCGAGAAACCTAATTGGCCACATCTTTCTGGCTTTGCCGACGGGGAATGTGTTAGGAATTCTGTATATTAGTTAGTAGTCAATGTTGACTTTCTAGAAGGGCACTTATGTCATTTACTAGAATCAATTTCTGTTATTTTTGCTGTTAAGCTTGTAACCATCATGAAAACTATTCCTTGCTCTCTGAAGTACAATATAAGTACTTCATGATGAATGAATAACAGAACAACTTTCCCATCTAATCAGTCTCAACAAATTGGCATCGGAGCGTCATCGTCTTCGGGACCTGTTACTGCGAAAAACTTCAAGAAATATCAATTTCTCATCAAGAAATATCAATTTCTCATCAATGGCGAACACGAGTGGAAACGATGGAAGCAACTACATGCAACCTTCAATACCTCGCCTCGACGGTCACTACGAGCATTGGAGCTTGCTCATGGAAAATTTCCTGCGTTCAAAGGAATATTGGACCCTGATTGAAAAGGGAATTTTGGAACCAACACAAGGAGTGGTGCTGACAGAAGCAGAGCAAAAGAAACTCGATGAGTCTAAAGTCAAAGATTTGAAGGCCAAGAACTACTTGTTCCAAGCAATTGACAGGGCAACTCTTGAAACGATCTTGAACAAAGATACTTCCAAGGAAATTTGGGAATCTTTGAAAAGAAAGTTCCAAGGAAATGCAAGGGTTAGGAGAGCAACTCTACAAGCTGCAAGAAAGGATTTCGAGGCCCTGGAAATGAAATCAAGTGAAACAATTTCAGATTATGTGCCTCGGGTCATGCAAATGGCGAACAAGATGAGAATTCATGGCGAAAAAATGGAAGACGATGTGATAGTGGAAAAGATCTTGAGGTCACTAACCGAGAAATACAGTTACATTACTTGCTCGATTGCTTAATCAAAGGACACTGAGAAAATGTCAGTAGATGAAATTCATAGTTCTTTACTAGTTCACGAACAAAACCTTCTCAGATTCACCAAGAATCATGGAGAAGAACAAGCACTGAAGGAAACAATTCAGGAAAAAGGTGGCTCATTCACTGGTGGTAGAGGAAGAGGAGGCACAAGGGGTAGAGGAATGGGAAGACAACCCCGTGAAGCTGTTGAATGTTTCAAATGCAAAAAATTAGGGCATTATAGAAATGAATGCCCTGATTGGGATAAAGAGACCAAGGCAAACTATGCAGAATCAAATGATGATGATGAACTAATGCTACTGATGGCATGTACAGAAGACAGTGAAGAAGACTCTGATAGTGATAACGATCTGATGATGCAGAATTCTGATGGTGATAACAAACTGATAGTGCAGGATTGTGACAATACTGATGAACAAATGTCACTGATGGTCACTAAAGGTAATATAAAGAATGATGAAAAGGAATTAATCTGGTACTTAGATTCAGGTTGTTTAAACCATATGAGTGGAGAAAAGGGATGCTTTATAAACCTGGATGAAATTGTCAGGAAGAGTGTGAGGCTAGGAAATGGCATGAAGATGGATGTTGCAGGTAACGGTAGCATCAAAGTGAGAATGAATGGAAAGGCACATTTGATATCTAATGTGTTCTATATTCCTGACCTCAAGAGCAATCTCTTGAGTATAGGACAATTACAAGAAAATGGTCTCACAGTGCTATTTGAAGGAGGAAAAGACAATTGCAGAGTGTATCATCCAGAAAAGGGATTGATCCTTGAGTCCAAGGTGGCTCCAAATAGAATGTACAAGCTGTATGGAAAGAACATTCAAGAGAAAGTGCCTGCTGAATCCTCCTGCTTTCATACATTAGTGGAAGATGTGACTTACTTGTGGCATTGCAGACTTGGGCATTTGAGCAACAAGGGTCTGAACACTCATCAAAGGCAAGGAATGGTGCTGGGATTGCCTAAACTCACCATTGATAATAGAGTGTGCACTGATTGCATGAGAGGAAAACAACATAGGGATCCAATTCCTAAGAAGAGTAAGTGGAGAGCTAAGGCAAAATTGGAGATAATACTTGGAGATGTCTGTGGTCCCATCAATCCAGCTTCAAATAGCAATAAAAGGTACTTTCTATGCCTCATAGATGACTATTCTAGAAAGGCATGGGTATATTTCATGCATGAAAAATCAGAAGCATTCACTCACTTTAAAGCATTCAAAAGCATGGTAGAAATGGAGACAGATCTGAAAATCAAAGCTTTTAGAACAGATAGAGGAGGGGAGTTTGTGTCAACTGAGTTTGATAATTTCTGCACTGATGCTGGTATAAAAAGGAACCTGACTACAGCCTATACACCTCAACAAAATGGGGTAGTAGAACGAAAAAATAGAACCATCATGAACATGGTTAGGTCTATACTTTGTTACAAGAATATACCTAAGAAATTCTGGCCAGAGGCAGTGAGATGGTCTGTGTATGTGCAAAACAGATGTCCTACTTTATCAGTGAAGAACAAAACTCCTGAAGAAGCATGGAGTGGACACAAACCATTTATGTCACTGTTAGCCTATAATTTCGACAGGCTTCATATTCCAATGGTCAACAAGGCCTGACTTCTATTTCAACAAAGACCAAATTATTTCAACAGAGAAAATGGTCATGCGCAAGGTAAATTCGACAAGCTTCCGGGGAAGCAAAAGCAAGAGAGAGGAAAATGGACACAAGCTTTCGACAGACAAAAAACAGAGCAGTTATGCGTTGAAGACTAGCAGTTGGTCGAAGCGTGATTAGAGCGGTTCTGGTCGAAAGTAGGAGTAGCAGTTATTAATTTTCAAATTTCTAGGCAGTTACTTAGTTCAGTTTTCCCCCTCTTTTCCTTTGTATAAATAACTGTTTCTGAGAAGAAACAGGGGTCGCAAAATCACAATACAGAACCCGATTCCTGAAACTCTAACTTCCAAGCCAGAGCGAAAAACGAGTGGAAGAATCGCTGTACGTGATCGTGTACCACTTTTACAATTCAATGCAATTTATTTGTCTTTTCTTTACAATTCACGCACCATTTACTGCTTCTTTTCTTTTCAATTCTGTTAATTATTGCAAATCGTCCCCTTTTCTATATTTTCTGAAACAAAAACTATGAGCAATTCAAAGGCAATTGCTTTGAGATTTTTCTAGTTTGATCTCACAAACCTTCTAATAAAACTAGTGATTGTTTGCTAAAAACACCAGCAAACAAATTGGCACGCCCAGTGGGACTTTGCCTTTGATTTTGTTCATTTTCGTACTCTCTTATTTGTATTCGTTGTTGTATGCACTTAAGAAGTGGTAAAATGGTTCGTTCTAGTACGAATAATGCGTCTAGTTCCAACCCTGTGGTTTCGCAAGGGCAAGGAACAACAATGGATTCTGCGAGCATTAGCGCAGGACCATCGTCGTCGACAACCGTTCCTTCATTATCAATGACTAATGTTGGTTCAACGCAGTCAGAAATGGCATCTTTGCCTATGTCTTTGCCGTTAAGTGCAGGGCTTCATAGCCCTTACATGGCAATGGGAAACGGTTTAGACCCACGTTTGAATAACGTGCATCTACCCCCATTTCCTCTGGGAATGTATGGCATGCCTACTGGAATGCCACATATTTCGACCTTTTCCCCTACACATGTCTCTTCTGAGAGTGTATTTGGTCGGAATCCCCCAGCATTAACCAATACGTCTTTGTAGGCCTTAAGACAGCAAGTAGACGAGAGTAATCACGATATGGTTAATATGCTTACCCAACAAATTGGTACAGTTTTCAATCCATTGATTCAAAATACCAATAACAGTTACCAAATGTTGGCAAATCAGATGAGTAGGATTGCAGATTTCTTTGGGGCTCCAGCGGTTAATAATAGGCAAGTTCCTATTATTGCGGGTAATGCGTCGTCAGTTAACCCCCAAGAAGCAGTTGCAGTCGAAGCGTCCACAATTGTAGGCGAACTACAAGGGGCAGTAAACCACGTCCCTGAAGTAGTTTTGGTAAATAGACACCAGAACGCTGATGAAGTTGTTCGACAAGTGCAACAACACAATGTTGGCGCAGAAAACAATATAGCTACTTTAGTCGAAGCTATTTTGGCGCAAAATGGCCTTAACATAGGTTTACAAAGGCCTAACTTCGTATCACCATTATGTGAATACGTATTACAAACTGAGTTACCAAGGGGATGGAAAGTTCCCAAGTTTACTAAGTTTGGTGGTGATACAAATGAGTCCACAGTCGAACACATTGCTCGTTTCTTGACTGAGGCTGGGGACTTAGCACAAAATGAGAATTTGAAGATGAAATACTTTCCAAATTCTCTAACTAAAAATGCTTTCACTTGGTTCACGACCTTACCCCCTGGTTCTATGTTCACATGGGGGCAATTAGAAAAGGCATTCCATGCACAGTTTTACATGAGCCAGTCGAAAATTAGTCTTAAAGAATTGGATAGTGTTCGGCGCAAAATGCCTGAAACTATTGATGATTACTTAAACAGATTTAGGCTGTTGAAATCTCGTTGTTTCACACAAGTCCCTGAACATGAGCTTGTCGAAATGGCTGCTGGTGGCCTTGATTACTCAATTAGAAAGAAATTAGACACATCTCATTTGCGAGATATGGCGCATTTGGCTGATAGAGTTCGACAAGTTGAAAGGCTTAGAGAGGAAAAATCTAGGTCGAATAGGTATCATAAAAAAGAAAAAGTGGCATATGTCGAAGAAGAATTCGACGTTACATATAGTAATGTCGAAGAGGAGGAGATAGACGTGGCTGAACTTAAGCCTAGTCCTCCTTATACCTGTAAATTATTAAGGCCTGCGAATGGGAATAACCCTGTAGAGCCTAAGAATGATAGATTTATGCCTAAGACTTATACTTTTGATGTTACTAAATGTGATGAAATTTTTGATCTTTTAGTGACTGATGGTCAAATATTAGTGCCTAAAGGCCTTAAAATACCAACTCTTGACCAAAGAAAGAAAAAGGGTTATTGTAAGTTCCATAATTTTTTGGGACATAACACTGACCGTTGTGTGCTCTTCAGGGATATTGTGCAAAAAGCAGTTGACGAAGGAAGACTCAAATTTGCTGATAAGAAAATGAAAGCTCCTATGCAGATTGATGTTGATCCATTGCCTAAGGCTGAAGCTATGTATTCTGAACCTGTCGAAGCTGATGTAGGCATGGTGGATGCTCAAATGGCAGACCCTCCTAAGTGCGTCAAGATTGCCACCGAAAAATTAAAAGGTTTTATGTATGCTGAAGGTAAGAAACAGGAAGTGACCCTAAAAGAATATGATGGGAAGATACATGCTGTGTATCCAAAGGCTGAGGAAGAATTGATAGATTTCCTCAATCGGTGTAAGTGGAATAACTCTGAAGTTATGCTTTGCCCAAGGTGCAGCGCTGTCTTTGACAAAGAAGCAGCCAAAGCTGTCGAAGGTTATCAGGATCAACAACAACGTAAAAGAAAATGGCTTGATAACAGGCCGAAATTTGACTTTGCAAAAGGAGATCTTCCTGGCTATAAGGCTAATGTGTCAACAAAGCCTTCAACAAGCAAACGACAATTTGCTAAGGAGAAGTCCTCAGCGAAAGGGTATTTGAAGCTGTCAACAAATAAATCCTTTGTCCCAAGTGCTAGTGCTCCTGTTGAAGCGTGGGTGCCCAATAATCAACGTGCTAAAGCTGTCAAGCCAGGTACTGATGCTGCTAAGCTTAATTATAAGAATAACTATAAGGGTAAGAACCCCATGACTAGAACACAGTGGCGTCGTTACCAAAGACAACAGAAGAAGAAGGCAAACTTTGACATTAATCAAGTTCCACGCAGCATAATAGTGGCGAAGAGTGAGGTTCACAAAGGTGAAGTTGCCACAAAGAGGAATGCTGGTGTTGCTAGTCTTGTGCGTGCAGCGAATAAGGCCAAAGGCAAGGCTGTAGTAACAGAAAAGCCAAGAAGGCCTGCTCTTGAAAGAATATTTCCTCCATTGTCAACAGTGAAAGAAAAGAATGCTGATTTCGACATGGATGAAGACATGGAGTCTGATTTTGATGATTTTGAAGATGATTTCGATGTTGTTTGCAATGTGGTATCAATACTGCCTCTTGAGTACGATGTTATCACAGTACCAAATGATGTTGAAGAGGATTTTACAGAGGATATGGCTCATCATAAGCCAATGTGTTACTATGTGATGAACAATGGTTGTGTCGAAGACCAAATGGCTACCTTCGAGAAGCCAGATATGAGTATGCAAAACCACTTGAAACCCCTGTATGTCCAAGCCAAAGTCAATGGTGTTGGAATTAACAAAGTGTTAGTGGATGGTGGAGCTGCAGTGAATTTAATGCCACATGGTCTTTTGAAGAAGATTGGTAAGTTCGACACTGACCTCAGGCCACATAACATTGTCTTAAGCAACTATGAAGGCAAAACTGGCCATTCTTTGGGGGCCATTGAGGTTGACTTAATCGTTGGTTCCATAAAGAGGACTGCATTGTTCTTAGTGATAGCCTCTAAAGCGAATTTTAATTTACTCCTTGGTAGAGAGTGGATCCATGGAGTTGGTGTTGTCCCTTCAACTTTGCATCAACGTTTAGTGATGTGGAAGGAAGATGGTTTGGTAGAGTATGTTGAAGCCGATCAGAGCTACTTCCGTGCTGATGTGAACCAAATTACCAAGGAAAATTTTGAGAAACAAATGGCGAAGATCGCGCCATGTTCATCTTCTAATGAGGCATATGTTCCTGCGGATAATGTTTTTGCCTCAGTTCATCTTGACCCAAATTATGGTTTCGTTTGGGAAAGAGAAATAATGGGAGATGATAGTGTTTATCCTGATGGTGTTCTTCGACCAACAGGGTGGAACACTGGTTCTTGAAAATGTTCTTATGTCAGTGCCCAATGCATGGGACAAAATTACGGCTTATATGGCCGAAAACAAGTTTAAAGCGGCTATAGAGGCCGAAATTATTCAACAAACAATGGCTGTCGAAGCCAGTGAGTTACATGAAGGACATGGCATAGTCATAGATGAAAGACTTGACTGCATTTATGATGATGATCCATTAGGTTTTGAAAAGGATCCTAGAGATTCGGCAAAACATATGCAAGCTCAAGACCCGTTAGAAGAAGTTGATTTGGGAAATGGCTCAATAAAACGGCCAACTTATATTAGTGAGAATATTGATGCTTCTCTAAAAACCCAAGTCATCACATTGCTAAGGGAGTTCAAAGACTGCTTTGCTTGGGATTACGACGAAATGCCTGGGTTAAGTCGAGAAGTAGTGGAAATGCAATTACCAATTCGACCAGGGAAGAAACCAGTGAAGCAAGTGCCAAGAAGATTTGCTCCTCAAGTGTTGGCTAAGATCAAAGAGGAAATCGAAAGGCTATTCAGAAACAAATTCATCAGAACTGCCAGGTATGTCGAATGGTTGGCCAATATAGTTCCTGTAATAAAGAAAAATGGGACTCTTAGAGTTTGCATAGACTTTAGGGATTTAAATAATGCAACTCCCAAGGATGAATACGCAATGCCTGTGGCAGAAATGCTAATAGATTCAGCAGCAGAATTTGATTATCTTAGTATGCTCGATGGTTATTCTGGGTATAATCAAATCTTCATTGCTGAAGAGGATGTGTCGAAAACTGCTTTTAGATGTCCGGGGGCATTGGGTGTTTATGAATGGGTAGTAATGCCCTTTGGCTTAAAGAATGCTGGTGCTACATATCAGAGGGCCATGAATTCTATGTTTCATGATTTTATTGATGATTTTATGCAAGTATACATAGACGATGTGGTGGTTAAATCTTCCTCAGAAAGTGGTCATTTAGACCATCTTCGCCGTTCTTTTGAAAGAATGAGGAAATATGGATTGAAAATAAATCCATTAAAATGTGCTTTTTGTGTACGTGCAGGTGATTTCTTGGGTTTTATAGTGCACAAAAAAGGCATTGAAATCAATCAAAATAAGACTAAGGCAATTATGGAAACGAAGGCCCCTTCGACCAAAAAAGAGCTTCAGTCGTTGCTGGGAAAAATCAATTTCCTTCGAAGATTTATATCAAATCTAAGTGGCAAAACACAAGTTTTTTCGCCATTGTTAAGACTGAAGAAGGAAGAAGAATTCAAATGGGAACCAATGCATCAAGCAGCCTTCGACGAAATCAAGTCTTATTTGATGAAACCACCAATTTTGTTGCCTGTTATTAAACACAAAGTGCTCAAATTGTATATAGCAGCTTCTGATAGAACAATAGGTAGCATGTTAGCACAAGAGGATGATAGTGGTGTCGAAAGAGCCATTTATTACCTCAGTAGGGTCTTAAATGATGCCGAAACGAGGTACACTCCTATAGAAAAGTTGTGCCTTTGTTTGTATTTCTCGTGTACAAAGTTAAAGCAATATATAAAACCAGCTGATGTTTCTGTTTATTCGCATTTTGATGTTATTAAACATATGCTGTCAAAACCAATAATGCATAGCCGAATTGGTAAATGGGCTTTGGCTTTGTCAGAATACAACTTAACTTATCAACCTCTAAAATTAATTAAAGGACAAGTGGTTGCTGATTTTATAGTTGACCATTCTGTTGTCGAAGAAACATTAAGTTTTGTAGACGTATATCCTTGGAGGTTGTACTTTGATGGTTCAAGCCATAAACATGGAGTTGGGATTGGTATTTTAATAATATCTCCTACTAACATTCCAACGAAGTATAAGTTTAAAATTCGAGATGTTTGCTCCAATAATGAAGCTGAGTATGAGGCTTTAATAGTAGGCCTTGAAATTTTACTTGAGCTGGGGGCAAGTCATGTCGAAATAAAAGGTGACTCTGAGTTGGTGGTCAAACAATTGACAAGAGAGTACAAATGCATTAAAGAGCACCTTATCAGATACTTTGTTGTTGCCAATGCTTTGTTAAAAAGATTTGAGTCTGTTCACTTAGAACATTTACCACGAACTGATAATCAAGTGGCAAATGAATTGGCACAAATTGCTTCAGGCTATAAAGTTTCAAAACAAAACCTGGAAGAGTTAATTGAAATAAAGGATAAGATCATTTCTAATGACTATTCTTCGTCACTATTGTCAACACCAATAACTGGGCAGCTCAAATATCTTGTGGTAGCAGTGGATTATTTTTCGAAATGGATCGAGGCAGAGCCTTTAGCTACGATAACATCCAAGAACTGCCTTCGATTTTTCAAGAAGAATATCCTGGTCCGTTTCGGAATTCCAGAAGTGGTCGTGTCCGATAATGGCACGCAATTCACGGACAAAAAATTTCAGGAAGCTCTGATCGAATTTGGGGTGAAGCAGCGCTTCTCTTCAGTTGAACACCCGCAGACGAATGGACAAGTAGAGGCTGCAAATGGAGTGATCTTGCGTGGCCTCAGAAGGCGATTGGATGAAGTAAAGGGAAGATGGGCTGAAGAACTCCCGTATGTGCTATGGGCGTATCGAACAACCCCACATTCCACCACTGGGGAGTCCCCCTTTAAGATGGTCTACGGGACCGATGCTCTTATCCCGGTCGAGATCGGAGAATTAAGCTGGAGGACGACCAACCCCAAGCCGCCTAGTGAGAACGACCGGGCCATCCGGGAGGAGTTGGACTTAGTAGAAGAGCTCCGCAGCAAGGCAACACATAGAGAAACTTTGATCAAGCAAGGGATGACCACAAGGCATAATGCCAAGGTCGTCCCCAGGGATTTCAGTGTCGGACAGCTGGTGTTGAGGAGAGCAGATATTGGACAGAGGAACGCAGCCATGGGCAAGCTCGCCCCCAACTGGGAAGGCCCCTACCGTGTCATATCCAAAACAGGCAAAGGTGCTTACATGCTGCAGATTATGAATGGTGGACTAATTCCCAAGACGTGGAACGCCATCAACCTTAGGAGATATTACATTTGATTAGTCTTTTTGTATTTCTACCAATGAATTTTGTGTTAAACTATGTGAACAAATAAACGGGCGGGACGCTCTTTTTCCCACAGGGTTTTTTATCGAGGCCCGCCCGTCCGTCAATAAAGACGAGGCATTTTTTATTGATGTGTGCATTGATCTTTTATTCACGAATGATCTATTACGAGCGAACCAATGATGGTTCACCCCACTACGCGAGTTAGAATTAAACCGAGTTTGATAAACTGCAAGGTGGGGAAAAACACTTGAACGAATTTAAGTAAAACGAAGCGATCGAACGAACAGGCGCATTTCCAAGGGCGAGTTAAATCTGGGTAGGAGCCTGGTAAACTGTCCGCGGGCTAAGATCGATCCCACTCAAACGAAACACGTGGAAAATATAGATAACGCGAGATCAACAAGTCTAACACGTAAGGCTATCAAATAATTAAGTAAACCAAACGAACTTAGCGGTTTGCATGATAATAGAAACCAGATAAACAAATCATTTAGCGGGCGTGGCCGCTCCTCCCTTGGACGATCTGGCCAGGCATGACCTGGCAATGCAAGGAACGATCATGCCTGCCAAGGGACGATCATGCCTGCCAGAGACGATCATGCCTGCCAGGGACGATCGTGCCTGCCAGAGGCGATCGTGCCTGCCAGGGACGATCATGCCTGCCAAGGGACGATCATGCCTGCCAGAGACGATCATGCCTGCCAAGGGACGATCATACCTATCAGAGGCGATCATGCCCGCCAGGGACGATCGCCAAGGGACGATCGTGCCTGCCAGAGGCGATCATGCCTGCCAGGGACGATCATGCCTGGCCAAGTACGATCAGGCCAGGGGCGACCAAGTATGGCCAAGTATATATTGCCATGACGTTGCCCATGTAACAAACGTTTCGAAGGACGAGAACGCATATCCAACATGTCAAATATATCGTCAAAGAGTTTGAGTATCATACATGCGCAAAGAGTTTAGGCAAAATAAACAATGCAACAAAGTGTCGGAGTATGAACACACCGAGTGTGGGTTACAACCAAATCAGATAAACCCCAAAGCTAGAAAATTAAAGCGTAAATCAGGGCAAAGTAATATCAGAACTACAAAATGATGTCTAAGAAAGACCCAACCACCCTCATGGCCGCTGATAGATAACCAGAATGGTCCCATCAGGCCTGTCGGTGGGCTTCACAATCTGATTACCTAGGACGACATGATTGGGATCAAAAACAGTCGTGTCAACCACCACCTCGGGATAACAAAGCTGGACTTGCTTCAGAGCATTAGCAAACTGATCCTTTACGATCTCAACGGCATCACGTGTGACCCTGTAACCCCAATCTTTAGCCTCCTCCAATGCCTTCTCATTCTCATCTCTCTCTTTCTTCAATTCTTCGACCTCATCTTTGAGCGTGGAAACCCACTTCTCGAACTCTTCCCTCATCTTAGTCTCGGAAGCTTCCTTGGGCAACTTCAGCTCTGCAGCTCTTCCTTCATCTTAGCTTCAGAAACCTCTTTGGCGGACTTCAGCTTTTGCAGCTCTTCCTTCAACATGTTAGCCTTCCTCTCAGATCCCTTCAGGGCATCTCTGGCTCTCTTTGCTTGATCCAAAGCCTTATCCCTCTTCGCCGTCAACTCTGCAAAAAGAAAGAAGTAATGTAATAAAATCCAAAAGAAAGATATGTTGACCGGTCAAGCTAAGCCAAAAGAATTTACCTGCAAATCGTTCATCCTCCTCATTCTGAGTCCTCTTCAACTGCTTGGAAGCAGCCTTCAAGACGTCAATAGCAGTGTCGATAGGGTCTTCCATGAAGCGATCACGTTAAGCAGCACCCAACTGGTCCAACATCACCCTAGGAGACTTGCCACGACCATGCTTTTTCTTCCCAGGTTGATCAGGTACGCCCGCGGAATGGTGGACCGCTCCATCAGATACAACATCATCAGCCCGCCTCCTCTTTGTTTTCTGAGGACCTTCAGGGTCGCCCCCGGGATGTGGATCCACCGGAGGGGTTTGTGGATGCGTCTCGAGAGGTGGTGGGGAAGGAATAGGGGTATAACCCTCAGCACGAACCGATGTTCTGCACTTCGGAGGCCCCTGTCTGGCACCAGCAACTAGCTCAGCAAAAGTCAACTATCCACCTGCCATCTCGTCTGCAAGAAAACAAACAGTTGTTAGAAAACAAGCAAGGCGGCAAATAAGTGATAAGACAGTCAAAAGAAAACAAACGAGACCATTACACATGGATAAAAACTAATGCACGAATAAGAAAGCCAACCGACCTAAGGCTGCAGCCAACTCATCAGGCGAGTCAGATAGAACAAATTGCTTGCAGGGAATTAGTTTCTCTCTAGAGGGTAAGTGGGAGGCCAAATTCCTGAGCAATCTCAAGGTCTCTCTATCAGTAGCACCCAGCTGCTTTAGGGTGAACCGGTAAGTATGTGGCTCATGAAGGTAGTGTCGCGGTGACCAAGAAATAGGAAACACGAAATCAATGGCCTCCCCGTAGTCGTTTAGATATCCCACCAAGTCTTGATCGCCACGGCTGGTCGGGGCAACCCAAAGAAACTTGCTCTTCCACTTCTTCACAGAATCCATATAAGGTACAAAAAGTTTGAAACCGGTAACAGCCTTCAAACTGAGAAACTCCCACCTAGTTTTGTGACTATGCTTCTCTCCACGCCGGTTAGTATCAAAGATAGTGAAGAAGAGCTTATGAGAAACCGGCCTCTTTAGCTCACCTAACAGAACTTCAAATGCCTTGACGAAGCCCCAAGAGTTCGGATGCAGTTGTGATGGGGCGACATTCAAGAAACGAAGGACCCCGCGCTCAAAGGGAGTAAAGGGTGGTCGTATATTCATGATGTTGAGAACCCTCATGTACATAATGAACTTCAGCTCCATTGGGAAGGTAGCACTCACCAATTCCCATGCTCTCGACCTGCCACTATTGGTCGTCATTGCCCACGCACTGGGCCGCCAAATCCAACTCCCTTTTTGTCACTTTCGATACTTCATTCAGAATGGTGGAAGAAACCCAAGAATAATCAATGTCCGTTTGACCCCCGAAAGATGACCTGAGCCTGGCGGGTTTAGACGACTCTGCGCTCTGGGAAGAAGAGTCGGACGACCTATCCCCCGTAGAATGGGCATGAGACTCGGAAGAAGGGCTAGACTCAGAAGAGCTCGTATCCCCCTCACCATCTGACATCTCAGGAGATCTCCCCTTTTTTGAGGTGGCAACTCGAGCAACGTGAGGATCGGAGGATGGATACTTGCGTCGAGTTTGCTTGGTCCTCGCCACGATGCAAACCTGCAGGAAGGGGCGATCACTCAATAAACGAGTACTTAGGCTTGCGGATGAGGGGCGATTGTCTCACCCCAAGCCTGATCGCCCCTCCCCGCCAAACCAAAGACAAACACAACAAAAAGAATGAATACGAAAGAAAGGGAGAATACCTTTGTATCAAACTTTGCCGACCGAGGAGACCAAGTCACCTACTAGGATGGTCAAGACAACTCACTGGATACAAAAATAAAAGGATCGATCAGACTCAAAGAAAAACGATATGATCAGGTTATAATTAAAACCACACAAACAACTATCTTCATAAATTCCAAGCAATGAAGTTTAAGGCCGTGTACCTTGAAAGAAAAGTCAAAGAACCTGAAAGCTTAAAACGCCAAATCGAGAAGAGAAAGGATCAAGATCGCGATCAAACCTGCAAACACGATATAAAAATGAGTGACCGCCAAAAATTACCAAGTCCTGGTAAATAAAGATGCCACCCCATCGATTTCCTTCAAGCTCACTACAGTAAAATTAAATGACACGAAGAATAAGGAAAAATGGGATAGTACCGTGTTAGCCCACGAAATAAGCAGGTCGCCCCTTTTTGGTTTGCGCGCAATAAGAGAGCGGGTCGCCCCTTTTTCGTTCGCACCAAGGAGCTTCGGGTGGCCCCCTTTTTGTTGCGCCTAGAAGGAAGCGGACTGCCCCCTTTTTTGTTCACGCCGAGGAGGAAGTGGGTCGCCCCCTTTTGATGCGCCACGGAGGGAATGGGTCACCCCCTTTTGATGCGCCAAGGAGGGAGTCGGTCGCCCCTTTTTGTTCACACCGAGGAGGAAATGGGTTGCCCCCTTTTGATGCGCCACGGAGGGAGTGGGTCGCACCCTTTTTGATGCGCCAAAGAGGGAGTGGGTCGCCCCTTTTTGTTTACACCAAGGATGAGCGGGTCGCCCCTTTTGTTTGCGCCAACGATGAGAAGGGGCGCCCCCTTTTGAGTGGAAGAGGAAATTGAACTTTTTGGGAATGAGTGGTTGAAATGAAAGGAAGAAAAGACCCCTACACTCTCATATATATAGGCCCACGAAAATAGGCCCAACAAAAAATAAAAGATTTTTTTTATTTAAAATATTTTATATATTCGAAATATTCATTGGAATTGGGCGACCAGGAGCGTGTCTATCGATTATCGAACGATCCGATACGATATCAACCGCCGAAAATTCACAAGTCGTGAACTGGCGGCAAGACCTATCAAACTACTGATCGAGCACGACCAACAGGACTGCGTATCAAGCCTACGCCCGCTCAGCGATCGACCTTGGCTTGGGGGGCAACTGTTCTGGGCTGGGCCAGTCGTCAGGCCCAATCCAGTAGCAACGATCCAACCCAGCAAAGGAAGGACCAGCTTCGCTGGGCCTAATCCAACAACTAACCAACCAGCCCAATAATGAAGTGGTCAGTTCCACTGATACTTGGGCCCCCATCGCAAATGGGCAATCCGACGCCAACGATCCAGACTATTCACTATAAATACCTCCAGTCACCAGATGTCAGGTACGCAATTCATTCTAATATTCACTAGACATTAGTGTAGCTCGATATAGCTGACTTGGGCGTCGGAGTGTTCTTGCAGGTACACCCCCCCGCGCGTTCAGCTCTTCCTCAATCTACAGTATCAGACGACCCGTCCCTTGACCGTCCCCGCAGACCACTATACAATCCCATGATCCATAAGAATGATTAAAATTTGTGATTCTTAAGAAACTAGAACTAGAATTAGGATTATTTTCTAGGATCTTTCCCTTTCTAGAATTAAGACTACTTACCTAGGTCTTGAGAGGGGGGTGTGAGCAGAAAAAAATTAGTACACCACCTTATTGGGCTGGGTGAAAAGTCCAACACATTGACCCAATTGTATTCTTTAAAAAAACTCAGCTGACCATTTGATTAGGGTTGTTTTTCGTACCCCCACGATATAGTCTTATACTCCCACAATTTTCGTTTTTCCGAAAATACCCTCGTGAATTGGTCTTTAACGGATTCACCAAATTAAAAGGTAAATCCGCTTTGGGAAAAAAACCCAAAACAGTTTTATCTTTTAGTTAGATAAATCTGTTTTTGTTACATTTTAATAATGGATTTACCTATTTATTAGATAAATCCGTTTTGAATTTTTTTCAAAACAAATTTATGTAATAAATAGATAAATCCATTTTGCAAATAATTAATAAATAAAAGTGATAAATCTGTTAAAAATTAAAATTAATTTTTTTTAAAAAATAAAATAGATATGAATATCAGTCGTCTTATGGTTCTGTTTAGTGTGTAGATATTCGTTAACACGTGACAATGTTGTACGTCGTGTGAATAGTTTAGGCTAAAAAGTCGGTTTTCGGGCAACCTACTCCGATCGTAATGAAACTATAGCCATTAAATCCGAAAAAAATCAGCGATCAGGACACTCGAAGAAGGGACTTCTATCGGGACTGCAGGGCTCAAAACCCAAATTTCATCGTATACTATTTTTTATTAATTTTTTTAATTTCTCATAATCTCCAAAAAATCTAAAAGACTGCATAACCTTATTTTGGTTTTATTATATTTTTAGTGGTGTATTTATAATTTTTAAATTAGTTTTGACTCTTTAACGGATTTTTAGTAGTGTTTTTATAACCTTTTTTAAAAAATTTAAATAAAAAAGCTGTTTTTTAATACACAACAGATTTACCTATTTATAAGATAAATCCGTTTTGAATATTTTCAAAACAGAATTATGTGTTGCTTAGGTAAATCCGGTTTGCAAAGATATAAAAAACGGAATTATGTGAATAAACGGATTTATCTAATTTTTAGATAAATCCGTTTTGGAAAAAATCAAAGGCGGATTTATCTAAAAATCATAATCCTCTGACCCAAAAACAAAGTCAAAACTCTGTTTTTAAACTTTTTTGTCACCTTAGAATAATCAGCTAGTATGTCATTGTTATTGGAAGATTAGAGTCATAGGAGCCATAGTTGGGGAAGGAGCAACAGGAAAGGAAGAATATTGAAGCAAATGCTAGGACTTAGGAGCTTAATTTCCAGGTCAAAGAGGGTTGAAGAAGAGTATCAAAAGGTGAGTTCTTCTTCCCTTATAGTTGATTTAGTGAACTAATAGTAATTATGAATCCTAGATTTCTTGTTGTGACTATGAAAGAATGAGTAAATGAAATGATGAACATTATGGTTGTTTTTATGTTGTTGAGTTGTTTGAAAATCAGAATAATTGTGAGATCTTCTCATTCTTTCCTCTCTAGAAATGTTAGGGCTATTTTAAATATTTTTTTCATTGTGATTTTAAATATGTTCTTTGTTTTGTGATGACTTGGGTTTCCTTAAAAATCCAAATTACTTAAATAATATCTTATGTGTGTTTAAGTGATTGGTGGTTGGTGGTTGATAAAGATACTTGATGTTTAATTGAAGTGTGCTTAGTGAACCCAATATGTTTTGTGATCAGTAGTATATTTGTGATGTTCTATTCATTGTTTATGGACTGAAATCAAGTTGGATTAAATATGTTTTCCTATAACTCGAGAGCGAGAACTACTATCTATATTTATATAACCAATAAATTGATTAAAGAATGGTTGGCGTAACTAGGATGGGAAGTCATTAGCCCAGGTCTACAACTCATTCGTGCGCCCTTCTATGTTGTTGGGTGGTGGTTTCCTCTTTAGGATATTGCATTTATAAATGTAAGACGATATCATTTGAGGGTTACGCTATTGGCTAAGAAAATTATAAAAGACACTGTATGAGGTATTAGTGTGAGGTGTCATTGGGAGAACTCATTGAGATTATTATCTCACCCTTTATATATTGTAGTTTTTACAAATGAGCAGGCAAAGCCTTGATGATTGAAGATGAAGCTAGAATGCTTTACACTGTGTTTGTTTCGCTAGATTTATGAAAGAGAGAGATGGGAGAGAGAGAGAGAGAGAGAGAGAGAGATAGGAGAGAAATAACTCATTTCTCTAGTTTGGAAGATGAGAGAAATGAAGGAGAGAGAAGTATTTTCGAATGGATCCCACAAAAATGAATTCTTCCCATCAGAGGCGAGATTTGGAGAAGAAATGGTGTGTCTATAGAGTTATTCCCACGATGCCTTCTACGTTGTTTTTTTGTTTTTTTCTTGCTCACTTGTATTTATTGGTCATTTGTTATTGGCTCAATTGCAACACCTATTTACCTTTTTCTACATTTCAACTACAGCACCCATTGTCTTGTTCACTTGGTTTTTGATTTTTGAGAATTTTTTTTCTATCTATTCTATACACTCTTGTCTCTTCCAAAAGGGATTTTTTTCCTTATGAATGTGGTGTTTAATTTATTTAATTATAACTAAAACTAATTAAAGATGTAACAAAAAACTAATCAAAAAACTATTCAAAAAAAAAACTAATCAAAAATTAAATATTAGTAATGAGGATAAATTTGTATTTTACTAACTATAGTTATCTCTTTCTACTCATGTTTCTACCCATCCAAAGAAGAGAATAGAACTTTTAATATTTCTCTCTTGGCTAAATATATCCATCCAAACAACATATAATTTCTCTTCTATTTCTCTTTTATTCCCTTCTCTTCTATCTCTCTCTTTTGTATTTCTCTCTTTTCTATTTCTCCTAACATCTAAACAAAGTGTTAGTGTTGTTTATGAAATCCTTATATAATTACAATGCATTATGTGATTCATAACGTTCACGATAACGTAATCATACAATATCTCATGCGATCATGCAATCCTACATACACTAAATTTCTCATTTATTTTTTGTGATAAGACCCAAAATTACCATTCACAATAAATTGGAAAAAAACAAAATTCTAGAAAGCCCTATTATTAGTTAATGTATCCAATCAAATTGTTGCTTGTCATTCATTCTCCATTGAGCACACTTGATTCACTTGAACAATCATTATAGGGATGTCAACGGGGCGGGGTGGGCACGGGTAGCCACTACCCGCTACCCGACCCGTTTAGTAAAAATGGGCCCCGTACCCGTACGGGTAGCAGCTTAGCGTGTCTTAAATGAGTATTGTTTCTTAACAGGTACCCACAGGTGCCCACAGATATTTGTAAATTAATAAAAAAAAATTTAGAAAAAAATAAAATTTGAAATACCATGTAAAATTAATCTTTTGAACACTATTTTTTCGGTTCATTTATATAAAAATTACATATTTCGATACGTATTTATCTTATCAACTATTTACTAATATATAATCGTTAATGAATGGAGAATTGGAGATAAAGAACACTAAAATTATAATAATTCCCAACTTTGAAAATAACAAGTCACTAACATTATCCAAAATAATATAATAAATCTCATTATGCTTGTAAAGTAATCAAGTGCATCTAACATGAATTATTATGCTTATTCAATTTATTCCTTTTGATCTTTATGCAAAAAAAAAACAAATAAGAATACTAAGGAAATATGCTCTAAGACTGCGTTCGGCGGTGAATACCCTGATCTAAACAAAAAAAAGAAATGGACTAACAAATGAAATACCTACTCATAATAATTAAATAATTAAATAAAAATGAAATGAACCGTTTCACTTAAGCGAAAAAAATATATATATAAAAAAAAAAAAAGAGAGGGTGGGGTATGTATCGAATAACACCACCACCCCTCCCCATTTTCTTTTCTCTCTTTCAACCCACACCCCATTCTTCCATCTCTCCCGTAAACTTTTCCCCAAATAACCTCACTTCCATTCAACTTGCCCCCATCTAATTAATGAGAGATTTTCTTCCTCTTCCACCGTATTCTGTTTAATCTCCACCCTAATTTCTACAAGTATGGGGTATTCAAGCTTAAGAAGGTTTTTTAGTGGGTATTGGATATACCCATTTTTTGATCTTTTGTTCCTTGGAATTATTAGAGGTAAAATTCTATTACCCATTGGTTTTAGAGTTGATATTGAGTATGAATGAGTAGTACGGTAGTTTAGGATATCATAATCTAGTTTTTCTATGGATTTCTTTGAAACCCTAAATTTAATAATTTGGGCCTTTTTGTCCTATTATTGTGTTTATCATTATTATGACTTTGAGTAGATTTGTGGATGGCTGAAATTGTTTATGTTGGTGTTAGATACTTTGGAAAGCAATTCGGTGGTTCCTCTTGAAGGCAATAAAAGGGATTTAGCTCATTCTTCATACTAGTGAGTAGCTAATTTACAATGTGGCAATTTTTATATATCTATTTTCTTTATGGGAGAAGCAAATAAATTTTCTTAAATAGATTTTGTCTCCAAATATGAGTTGAAAAGTATTTCTATTTTATGTGTTTTGTTGTTGTTGTTGTTGTTGTTGTTGTTGTTGGATACCGTTAGCTGCAACGAAGAGATAATGCAGCCTATGAGTGAAATGCTCATAGCCCTTCTAGTTTACCGTTTTGCCGTGACGAAGAGATAATACGGCTTGTGATTACCGTTTTGCCGTGACGAAGAGATAATACGGCCCGTGATTACCATTTTGCCGTGACGAAGAGATAATATGGCCTATGATTACCGTTTTCCACTACGAAGAGATAATGTGGTCTATGTGCACATAGTAAATGGATTATCTTGCTTGTGTTATTATTGATATGAGGCATGTTGAATAAGTTTAATATTATGATTTTGTATATATATATATATATATATATATATATATATATTTCATATATGTTACTATATAAAATCGCATTTGATCAAAAACCACTCGTGCTATCCTTGCTTCTCCTTCCTGTCCACTTTGTTTATTATGCTCTCACTGAGTCTTTGTGACTCACTCTACCATTTCTTTATCTTTTTCAGATTTGCAGATATTAGAGTAGATTGTCCCGGGGTTTAATGTTCAACCCAGGACTTGTTGCATTTTTGGGTAGGCCTCATCTTAAGCGATAGCTATTATTTTGATAACTTCGGTATAATGCAGCTATAGGAATAGGAACTCTTGTTTATAGAATTGTCTATGGTCAGATAGAAATTATGTAAAACTGTGATTGTTTTCTTTTTGAAATCTAGTGCAAATGTTGGAATTAAGTGAAGTGATGAAGGCTTGGTTTTTTAGCTCCTGGATATTTAAGTCATAAAGATGCAGATTTTATCTGTTTATGGAATGTCTGAAAAACAGAGAAGACTCTGCTGAATTTTTATAGATATTTGCAACCGTAAATGTTAGTTAGGCTTGCCAAGTTACGACGAGTGAGTCTTAGCTTGTGCGCCGGTCATGACCTAAGGTTGGGTCGTGACAAAAAACCTAATATAACTCCAAGTCTCAAATCATAATTTACTGCTATGCAAATATACACCTTACATTGCAAATTGCAAACTAAACCTGAACTTAGTATATGACGATATACACTTAACTTTGAGGGAAAATTCAAGCATAATGATGACATAACAAATATATAAAAAGAGACATCAGACATCGTTGGTTGAGTGAAAGAGACAAAACAGTTCATCAATTGAGATTTTGCCTGAGAAAGCATGAACCACATGAGCATTTGCCAACTCAGACAAAACAGTTCATCAATTTACAATATGAGCCTGAGAAAGCATACCACAAGGATTAGTAATGGCATTAGAGATGGCCAAAGCAGTGCAAACCCCTTATCCAGAAACTGACATATCTTCACACCAAGCAACAATTTCCTTCAAATAATCAGATTCAAACCCCTAGTTGAACACCCCTTACCCATTAAATAGGCAGGTTCATGCAGTAGCAACAACATATGGTGTTAAAAGAATATCAAAGCAAATATGCAGCTTCTGGCGCTAAAGCCCAAGAGGACTGGTTGTAAATTATTATGTGGCTGTGGCTGTGAGTGTTCATTAACAAGTTAACAAGTTTATTAAAAGAAGACTACCAAGTTATACTCCAGTAAATTGTAATAGTTTCCATTCTTTGATCCTCATGCGCGGTCCAAAATAAAAGAAATTAATTATCAAATAGAATCTAAACATAAAAACAAAAATGAATAGATGCTCACCTCTAGGAACAAGATTGATTCCGGAAATAAAATGAAACAAACTAAAAACCTAGGAGAAATCTGTTTTGAAGAAAACAATAAGTTCAAACATTTTCCCCCAAATTTTCACTTCTTCAATTACATAATAATCCTTTAATTTTAGCCTTAAATATGTTTTTACCCCCCGCAATTTTTTTTTAAAAAAAAACTTCTTGTAAAATACACTATTTTGATTTTAGTCCTTCTGTTAGTCCGACGTTATAAAAAATGTCTATGTGGCTAACAGAGTTATGACTTGGAATTTTATATTCATTTCTAATTTTTTTTATTGTGACTAGTATTGCCACGTATATATTAAATAAAAATCCTAAATAAAAACACAAGTCAATCTTCCCTCTTCTCTCTCTGCGCTTCCCACCACCGCTTCCCACCATCCATCCACCCACCCCCTCATCATCACCATCTTACTAAGATGCTGCAACGCATAAGCAATAGGTTGGAGATGAAATTAACAAAACCAAAACATCCAGATTCATGCTTCTTCTTCCTCTCTGTTAATACACCAAGCCACCATTAAGGGGATATTCAAACCAGATCCATTGATTGAAGGTATTCAGTTTCTTATTAATACACCAAGCATCCAAATTTAAAGCACCAAGCCACCATTTCTTATTATGTTTTCTTCACTTATAATCTGGATGCTTTGTCATCGATTACTTTTGTTGGTCAGCTAACCACTAAACCTATCCATCCCTCTAAAAGCAGATCTAAATCAAAATAGGGAGAAGACCGCCCTCCCTCTCTCGCCTCTTCACCTCCATCTACCCCATCCAACGTTTGCTTTCTCTCACACTCCCTTTCAGACCTCGATCTGTTCTCTTTACCCAACATCAGACTTTGAGATATTCTTCCAGATGCTTCTCTAGTGAAAATCAGACCTGCAACAATGGCCGATGGAAAAATTTGAGATGGTACCTACAAATGAACGAACGTGAGGAAAAAACAACCGAAGGCGTCTTGCGACTGCTCTTAATGATTTATTCGCTTCTACACCTCAAATCCCCTAAAGATTTATCTGAACTAGCAAGAATTTATGGCGTCAGTGAGTGACTTTGGTAACCGGACATGAACCAGGAATTATTTTTTCTTCTCCTCTCTTCGTTCTCTTTTTTAGAATCATGTCACCAAGCTTTTTATATACTCCTTTATAAAACTTGTTCCACCGGTTACTTTTCAAGAAAATATAACGTTGGATAATAAAGGATCCAATGGTTACATTACCAACAAACTTAATTGTGAGTTATGGAGATTAAATATCTTGAAAAAGTAAAACTATCGGTTACTATATATATGTCTTTAATAAAAATTAATAAAATATTATAGAAAATAGTATAACCCATATACATTTGATTGCTATTATTCCAACAATTCCCTCACTAATGGCAATCAAGTGAAAAAAACATATATAAATATTGTAGAAAATAGAATTTTTGAACGGGCTTAAATAAGCCCAAAAATGTAATTATAAAATAAAATAACGGTAAATAAAATTTTGATATATTCAATGCCAAGCAAGAGACTTCCCACTTATGAAATATCTCTTAAAATAAATAAAATCGCAACAATCCCCCCACATATTTCAAAAGTTGGAAAAAAATTTAATAAGAGAAGTTTCCTGGGTTAACATCAGAGCTGTATAGCAAGCTATAGAACAAGTCCTAGATAGATAAAACATAACATACAGTGAATTGGTTTAGCAAGCTATGGAACCCAAGACACATGTTACATGTTAGAGGTTTTACTATCACATTACACCCCCACAATTCTTGCTGTTTCCGCCGTTTTGCACTACTAGGCTGTGTGTGTGCTCGGTGTTCATGAGTGCTCTAGAGACCTCGTCAAGATCTCATGCAAGCGGCCCCACTTGACACTCATATAGGTGATTTCATCAAGTGTATGCTGCAAGTCATACATCACCCATAAGGGCTATGATAATCATTAAAAGCTTTAACCTTAACCTCTTTACCTTGAAAACTAGCACTATCACAATAATATCATAACACCATAGGAAGAGACAAGAATAAAATTAATTACATGAATTAATTTTCAGTGCTAGTAATATCAAGAAGCAGCTTGTTTTTACCACATTGAACCTTCTTCATGGGATCTCCAATCACAAAGGTTGGGTTACCATCACTTCCTGATTTAAATTGGCTTAAGTCCCATTCCCCTCGATGTTTCACAAATCATTTTCTTCCCTAGGGGTTTTGTCAGAGGGTCGGCCAAATTCACTTCTGACTTCACATAATCGATCGATATTGCTCCATATTTTTGCAATTGTTTAACAACATTATGTCTCAATTGCACATGTCTACTTTTGCCATTATAGGTCTTATTCTTTGCAACGGCTATTGCCGACTGACTGTCACAATGTATTGACACTGATGGTGTCCATTTTATTCCCAAATGAATTCCAGCTAAAAGGTTCTTCAACCATTCAGCTTCAGTACCAGCCAATTCCAAAGCTACAAATTCCGACTCCATGGTCGATCTAGCAATAATGGATTGTTTGGCTGACCTCCAAGTTACCGCACCACCACCAAGTGTAAAAATATAACCACTAGTGGATTTTGTCTCATCTGAATCAGATATCCAGTTAGCATCACAGTATCCTTCTAATACTGCTGGAAATCCACTATAAGTAATACCATAATTTGTGGTACCTCTCAAATATCTCATAAGGTGAGCAATTGCCTTCCAGTGACCCTGACCAGGGTTATGAGTATACCTACTCAGACGACCGACTGCAAATGCAATGTCTGGTCGAGAAAAGTTCATTAAATGCAGCAGGCTCCCAATCACTTGGGCATACTGAGGTTGGTCAACAGGACCAATTTTTCTTTTCTTAGGATCAGACAACATAACTTTAGCTAAACATATGACAAACGTCGTCAAAACAAATTAGCTCATGCACACCCACACACTAATCATAGCATTTTGTATAGGCTTAAATATTTGATCCCCCTGCAAATATCTCATTTTTCCATTTACCCCCTGTAAAAAAAAAAGTTTTAAAATCAACCTTGCAAATAATAAGTGTTTCTAGTTACCCCTGCAGAGGGGTAACCGTAAACTTTTTATGTTTTGCAGGGGGTAACCTGTTGGCTTTGTCCATCGAAGAAAGGAAGAAGAAAGATGATGAAAAATTCATTTCTCTGTATATTCACAACTTAACTCACTGTACAGTTATAACAATATATATATACAATATTTCTAAACTTCTAACAGTTAACCAAACTTCTAACAGTTAACCAAACTATCTAGTCAAATACTAACTGGCAGCTAACTAGAGTAAGTGTTTACAATCAAATTAAACTCAACTTTAATTAATTACAAACTGACTAATAGTATTTACACTATTAACATCCCCCCTCAAGGTGGGCTGTGTATGTTGCACATGCCTAGCTTGCTGATGAGTGACTGGAAAGGAGTAGAATGCAGAGGCTTTGTAAAGACATCTGCAAGTTGTCCTGCTGATGGTACAGGAAACAGATGTACAGTCTTGTTATTAATCTTCTCCCTCACAACATGACAATCAATCTCGATGTGCTTTGTTCTCTCATGAAATGTAGGATTGTGGGCCAAATATATTGCTGATTTGTTGTCACAGTATATGGCAGAAGGAGTGTGCTGAGGGAGCTGTAGATCTTTGAGGAGATAATGCAGCCATTGAATCTCACAAACAAGGCTGGCAAGTGCCCTGTATTCTGCTTCGGATGAAGATCTTGATACAGTATTTTGCTTCTTTGACTTCCATTATATAAGAGCAGAACCAATGAACACGCAGTAACCTGTTATGGAGCATCTGGAATCCACACAGGATGCCCAATCAGAATCAGAGAACCCAGAAATGTTAAGTTGGTTGGATGCAGGGAACCACAGTCCCTGTGATGGTGTTGCTTTGAGATATTTTAGGACTCTTGTTGCTGCTTGAAAATGTGTCTCTAATGGTTTTGACACAAACTGGCTCAGCTGCTGCACAGAGAAAGAAATATTTGGCCTAGTGTTTGTAAGGTATAAGAGTCTTCCAATGAGTCGTCTATATTCAAAAGGGTCACTGTACAATGTCCCCCCTTCGCTGCTTAGTTTCACAGAGGGGTCAGAAGGTATAGAAGTGGGCTTAGCAGCGAGATGTCCACTGTCCTGAAGCAATTCCAGAGTGTATTTCCTCTGGTTCAGCACAATACCTTTCTTTGAACGTGCCAATTCGAAGCCAAGAAAGTATCTTAAGGTGCCAAGGTCCTTAATTTTAAACTGAGAGTTCAAATGCTGTTTGACAGTAGAAATTTCCAACAAATTGTTTCCAGCCAAGACAATATCATCTACGTACACAAGTAGAACAGTAATGCAAGCATTTACAGATTTAACAAAGAGAGAATGGTCAGCCTGTGACTGAACATACCCCAAGGAGATAAGTGTGGTTGTAAGTTTGTGATTCCATTGATGACTAGCTTGTTTCAAACCATATAGGGATTTATGCAATTTACACACTTTGTTAGAACAATCTGTAGCAGAATTAAAGGAGCCTGGTGGGATAGTCATGTAGACCTCCTCAGATAAGTCACCATGCAAAAAGGCATTATTAACATCTAATTGTTCAAGAAACCAATTATTAGATGCAGCAATAGCTAAGATAGTTCTAACTGTTGTGATTTTAACTACTGGACTAAAGGTTTCAAAATAGTCAACACCCTCTAATTGATTATAACCTTTGGCTACAAGCCTAGCTTTATGCCTCTCAAGAGACCCATTTGCCCTATACTTTGTTTTGTATACCCATTTGCAGCCTATGGGGGTTTTACCAGGTGGTAGATCAACTATGGACCAAGTTTTATTCAAGGCAAGAGCATCTAATTCATCTTTCATTGCCTTTTGCCAACAGGGATGTAAAGAGGCTTGTGAATAAGTTGTGGGTTCAACAGTGGCAGAAACATTGTAACAAAAAGTTTTATAAGGTAAAGAGCATTTATCATAAGAAATGACTGAGGATAAGGAATAGGGAGGAAGAGTACCTTGTGAATGATTGGATAAGCTGGAGAAACTACAATGATATTCCTCCAAGTAACCGGGTTTGTGAGTAACTCTGGTTGAACGTCTAAGAGGGTTGGGTTGGTTATGTGGCTCTGTGTTTGTTGCTGAATCTGTGGTAGAATTTGTATTGGTACTTAGGTTTGTATCTGTTGAAGTATTTGGGCTTTGGGTATCTGTATGAGTATTATCATCATTAGATGATTGAGGAATGGGATTAGGGTGTGTGGGTGGTGTTTCTGGTGAGTTAAAGGAAGTAGAATCAAGGACATAGGTAGGTATTTGAGACTGTTCAAATATGGGCAGAGATGGTGAAGGTGTTTTAGAGAAAGGGAAATGATCTTCATAGAAGATCACGTTTCTGGACTGAAGTAATTGGTGTGAGATTAGATCATATAAAACATATCCTTTGAGGCCCTCTTTGAACCCCAAAAACACTGTTTTTCTAGCACGTGTGTCAAATTTGGTTCTATTTGCTGTTAAGGTTGTGGCATAGGCAAGGCATCCAAAGGTTTTCAAGTGAATGAGTGAGGGTCGCTGATTGTGTAGGATTTCAAAGGGTGATTTGTTTTTGAGAATTGGTGTGGGAATTCTGTTTATTAAATGTACAGAATGTTGCACTGCAAAATTCCACAATTTATGAGGTAATTGGGCTTGGAAGAAAAGGGCTCTAGCAACATTAAGTATGTGTTGGTGTTTCCTCTCCACAAGACCATTTTGTTGAGGAGTTTCAACACATGATCTTTGGTGAATAATGCCTTTACTAGAATAGAAATCATTCATAAGAAATTCAGTGCCATTGTCACTCCTAAGTGTTTTGAGTTTGGTTTGAAATTGAGTTTCTATATAGGCTATGAAATTGACTAAGTGAGTACGAGTTTCTGACTTGGCTTTCATGAGGATAAGCCAAGTGTATCTACTAAAGTCATCTACCAAAGTGAGAAAATATTTGTGACCAAGCATTGAACTATGGGAATAAGGTCCCCAAATGTCAACATGAAGTAGTTCAAAACAATGTGAAGTAGTGGAAGTGCTAAGAGGGAAAACAAGCTTTCTTTGCTTTGCAAAGTGACAAATGTCACATGGATCTTTATTATTTTCAAAATGAATGAATGGAAATTGTTTTGATACAAAGTGATGTCTATCATGGGATAAGTGGCCTAATCTCATATGCCATAGTCTACTACTATTGGAGTTTGTGATGGTTTTGGTGGACTTACAATTTTGTGATGGAAGTACAACATTACAAATAGAATTTGGCTCACTAACATGCTCAGTTACTTGTGTGGAGAACTTGTAAAGCTTCCTTTCCAGCTTAGCTGATCCAATCATCCGCTTGGTATGGGCCTGAAACAAATAACAACCATCATCATCAAAGAACACATTGATCTTACTAGAAAGAGCAAGTTCTGGCACAGACATTAGGTTAGATCCAAAATTTTCAACATATAGCACATTGTAAAGTACAATATCCTTGGTGATATGTACAGTGCCTATATGAGTGGCAACTGCTGAGGTGTGGTTGGGACAGTTAATTATGGTGGGTGTGATGGGTTTTCAGCTAGAAAATAGGCTGAAATCAGAAATTATATGGTCAGTTGCCCCAGTATCAACTATCCAAAATATAAATTTCTCACCAGATGCTTGATCAATGTAAGTATGTTGGCTTGATGCAGCATTGGAAGTGTGAGTGTGAGCCTGCACAGTGTTGGCAGAATGTGCAGGCCTCTGAGATTGTTGAATGGACTGTTGCAGTATGTCAAGAAGGCCCTCATACTGTTCTGGTGTGAATGATAAGTTGCTGCCAGCATTGTCTATGCTCTTCTGTTGCTCACCATCTGTGTGCACAGAATTGGTAGAATTCTTCTGGTTCTTGTTCTGATTTGTTTGATACCCCGGAGGAAAGCCATGGAGAAAGTAACATGTGTCAATGGTGTGATTTGTTTTGTTGCAATGAGTACACAATCTGGGTTGTGATCTGCCCTGTCCACGGCCAAATCTTCCCCTTCCACGAGAATAATTTCCTCCTCTATTAAAACTTTGTACATGATTCACCATTGATGTAGATTTCACCTCATTATCAGTCTCAGTGGTTGCAACAGGAGCATTGACATTCATATTACGTTCTTGTTGAATTACAAGAGAAACAACTTTAGTAATTGGAGGAAGGGGCTCCATCATCATAATTTGGCCCCTTGCTTGAGAGAATTCCTCATTGAGACCTTTCAAGAACCTAATGGTTTGATCTTGATCTCTAAATTTCCTAACATTTTGTAAAGCAGCACAAGTACAGGGATTTCCACAAACACAGGCAGAAAGGGGACGAAAACTCTCAAGTTCGTCCCAAAGAGATTTCAATTCAGTATAGTAATTGGAAACATCACGCGTACCTTGTTAATAGTGTAAATACTATTAGTACAGTTTGTAATTAATTAAAGTTGAGTTTAATTTGATTGTAAACACTTACTCTAGTTAGCTGCCAGTTAGTATTTGACTAGATAGTTTGGTTAACTGTTAGAAGTTTGGTTAACTGTTAGAAGTTTAGAAATATTGTATATATATATATTGTTATAACTGTACAGTGAGTTAAGTTGTGAATATACAGAGAAATGAATTTTTCATCATCTTTCTTCTTCCTTTCTTCGATGGACAAAGCCAACATGGTATCAGAGCTCAATTCTTGAGCTCTGGTTACGCCATTCTTGTGTTTCATTTCTGTATATTCCAATTCGAATTGAGCCAATAATTTCTTCTTGATTTCCATTTCATTTCCTCTTCTACAATTTCGAAATTTCTTGAATTTTGTTAGGGTTTTTCCCGATTTCGCTCAATTCTGACATTTGATTGTTCAATTCAACCTTCTTTTCAAATGGCGAACCAGAGTTTGACTCAATACGCTGATTTCGCGACTAATTCCTCAAATCCCTTTTACATTCACCCCAATTAATCTCCGGCGGTGGTCCTCGTACAACCACCATTGGAAGGAAGTAAGAATTTTCAGCCATGGATACGATCCATGCGCGTTTCACTCATCTCAAAGAACAAGCTTATTTTCGTCGATGGAACCGTCACTGCACCACCATCAACAGATTCAATGTATAATCAGTGGTATAGGTGCAATAATCTTGCTTTGGCATGGTTACAGAAGTCTGTCTCTGCCAATGTAGCCAAGTCCATCGTCTTCTTTGACAAGGCTTACGACGCCTGGAAAGATCTCCGAGATCGCTTCGATCAAGGGGATATGTTCAGAATTGGTGACATTCAAGAAGAAATTTACAAACTGTACTAATAGTATTTACACTATTAACATAACCGTACATGGTTTATACCTATTATACACTACATAATCTAACAGAGGGGGTGACCGAAAACTGTTTATATTTTGGAGGGGTAACCGTAATTTTTTTTTACAGAGGGTAAATGGAAAATGAGCATATTTGCAAGGGAGATCAAATATATAAACCTTTTGTATAATACGAGGCAATATTAATATTACTTTAAATACATACCTCAATATTAATACGAGGCATTTTGTATAATACGAGGCAATATTCCATATTCCACATTGGAATAACCTTACCTCCATGCTCAAATAGGGGTTTCGTGGAGTTATTCTCCTCGGCGGATGAACTTGGTAGCAGCAAGATGGGGGAAACGATAGGAGAACCTAAATCCTATTGTTTAGCAGCAATGTGAAGTGCATCAAAACCATACTCAGCAGCAAAAAAAAATTGTTGTTTCTCCAGCTTGATTTTGCTTCACAAATACTTCACGAACTTCACTTTCTTCAGCACCAGCACCAGCACCAGTCACTGCATCCTTCAAACTTCAACACACATGGCCACTTATAGATGCATCCCCAGGAGCGGGCAATTCAAAGTTAGTGACTCATACAAGAAACAAAACAATTTGTTAATGATTCCAAAACAATACATTTAGTATTGTTTAATTTAACACCATGCCTATTAAGTATCTAAAAAAATGAGAATTAAAAAAAAACACCGTGCAATAGGATAGAATTATAATGAGTGAAAGCATATAATTAATGGTCCTATTGATGAAAATGGGACTTTAGCGAAAGAAACAGGTTTGGAAGCATGATGATAGAAAATTAGTAATCCATCACAGAATCATAATAGATTGACATCACCATTTAAACACCTAATAATAATATATTAAAGTTGTTATGAAGACCTGTATCAAGGATTCGAAACATTTACTAATTACAGACAAAGGAAGGTGCTGTTCATGACCATTTTAGTTCTATCATACAAATTAATCCTTGAAATCTATGGTTCATTTTGACACAAAATACTCAATGAAAGAAATATGGTCACAACATGTAATAACACAAATAGACACAAGGTCGCTAGTCTCTTACATATTCAGATGTGAATCAATCCTAATAACTAGAACGATTCTCCTATTAATTCATTCATATCAAGACTACAACATTAGGGCACGTACTTTAAAAATCGTACCATGGAGGTGTTAAAAGATGTGTATTACTCACCGCAAAATTAGTAATAGTCTAGAATCCCAGAATCCCATATACCTAATCACAAAGAGGAACACCGCACAACCCTCTAATCAAATTATAACCCAAATAAATCATCAAAATCACAATTCTTTTCGTATTTACCAAAAAGGTCGGATGAATCTTAAAGTATCATAGGTTCCAATTTCCCAACAAAACTAACGAGGGATCGTCGAAAGAAGAAAATTAATAAATTAATAGAAGGGTTCTTAGCTGATTATCGATGCTTGAAATTATTGGGATTCTTTCGCCGTTGTTGAACCACGTAGACACGATGATAAATCCTTAAGATTGTAGTGAAAATCTGACCTGCAACAACGAACGAAGAATTTGAGATGGTACCTGCAAAAGAACGAAACGTGAGGAAAAAACAACCTGAGGCATCTTGCGACTGCCCTTAAGGATTTATCCACCTCTACAGCGCAAATCCCCCGAGAGTACAACCGGTCTCGTCTGAGATCATTGGTAGCGACTCAGGTATCCGAACTGACAAGAATTTCTGGCGTCAGTGAGTGACTTTGGTAACAAGATATGAACCCAGGAATTCTTTTTTCTTCTCCTCTCTCGTTCTCTTTTTTAGAATCATGTCACCAAGCTTTTTATATACTCCTTTATAAAACTTGTTCCACGGGTTAGTTTTCAAGAAAATATAACGTTGGATAATAAATGTAACCAAATGAATGTAATTAACTCAAAGTAATGTCAAGGAATAAAGGATCCAACGGTTACATTACCAACAAACTTAATTGTGAGTTATAGAGATTAAATATCTTAAAAAAGTAAAACTATCGGTTACTATATATATGTCTTTAATAAAAATTAATAAATATTATAGAAAATAGTATAACCCATACACTCTTGATTGCCATTATTCCAACAGCTTCTTCTACCTCTCTACCTAAGCCACCATCGAACCACCACAGCCATGGCTCAGACCCCTTCAACCTGTTGTTCTGTTCAAACCCCATTTGCAGAGAGAGAAAGAGAAACTGTGGTGAGAGTTCGGGAGAGAGGGAGAGAGCAGTGAGAGAAAGATACCATTTGCAAAGAGAAATCAGCGATGGGAAGAGAGAGCAAAGACAAACCCTAATTAATTTGGGATTTCATTAATTCATCTGTGTGAGCATTTTTTTATCAGTAATGTTAATATTTTAATCTGACTCATATATTTAATCAACAATTAAAATAAAAGAAAACGAAATATAAATGCCAAATCAGACAAAGGACTAACGTCAAAAAAGTGTATTTTGCAAGGAGATTTTTTTTTAAATTTTTTTGCAGGGGGTAAAACCAAAACACCTCATATTTGCAGGGGATAAAAACATATTTAAGCCTTAATTTTATTTAGAAATAATCTGAACAGATTTGTAGAGAGAGTAGCAGAGAGGGAGGGGTGCTCAAAAGAATAATGAATGGATATTAAAAGTTATCCTCATAAGTATAATCAGATTAATGAGATTATTTCATCTCATCATCATAGCACCTTCTCCCTCGTTTATAGGGTGTTGGCCAGCGAAATGATTAAGAGCCTCAAGTAGCGAGTGCAGATTAGTCCTTCGTTGACAGCGTTGGGACACTGCGTGGGTCGCTCGCGAGGGTCCGATACCAAAAAAAAAATAGCACCTTCTCCCTCGTTTATAATTTCATTTCAACAACCACAATCCACAATGAGAGAGAGAGAGAGAGAGAGAGGAAAACCCAGCAAAATAACAGAAAAGAGGAATGAACCTAGTCATGAGCATGTTCATTTCATTTTCGAAATCGAAGAAATGAAACTGAAATTGAGAAAACGAACCTTGAAGTCGTTGATGTCGAGAATAAGAAGGAGCGCGAGCACTCACAACACTACGATGTTAAAGAGAGAAGATAAAGAGGATGAAGATGATGAATAGTAATAGAGGGATATGCCACATCATTACCGTTTAGCCACATCAACATCCACATCGTCAACCACTTAAGCTTTTTTTTAACAGTGTTAACAAAAAAACGTTAAAAGAGACAACAGTGCAACATTTTTAAAAGTTAAGTGACCTATGCGTTACAAAAAAAATTAAGGGACCTATTCGTTACAAATAAATAAGTTAAGAGACCCCGAGAGATATTTTGTCAATATTTAAAACTGGTAGGCATATTTTTCTCTATTTGTGATTCACAATATCATTATGATATAATTTAAATCCTTTTTTTTATAATATATTTTAAATCGTATTATAAAATATGAAACACCGCAAAATAACATTAAAATCTTGAAAATTTGCTAAAGCCAAAAAAATATGGCTATTTAAAAATTGAATCTTATATTCTAAATCATTAAATTAATCATAAAAAATTAAAATTTAATTATCATTAAAATTCAAAAATTGATTTATAAAACAATTTTTAAAAACTAAAAAATAAAACACAATCAAAGAAACATTTGAGGTGACTAATTAATTATGAAACATAACATGCTATTAAAGGTTTAGCCAGTTACTTTCCCAGGATGCACAATTTTCCTCCCTCGTTTGTGCATATGATCCACCACCTGTTTATTTTTGGCTTAAATATGTATTCTGTCCCTGCAAATATCACCATAATCCAGTTATACCCTATAAAAATAAAAATTTTAAAATTACCCTTGCAAATATAAATCGCTTACGGTTTTGCCCCTCGGTCAACTTCCCATCCAAAAAAATAATTTAAATAAGGTTTAAATATATGTTCTGCCCCTGCAAATATCACCATAATCCAGTTATGCCCCTGCAAATATCAGCATAATAGAAAAATTAAAGATTTTGACAGGGGCATAATTGGATTATAGTGATATTTTCAGGGGCATAATTGGATTATGGTGATATTTACAGTGGTAAAACATATATTTAAACCTTATTTAAATTATTTTTTTGGATGAGAAACTGACCGAGAGGCATAACCGTAAGCGATATATATTTGCAAGGGCAATTTTAAAGTTTTTATTTTTACAGAGACATAACTGGATTATGGTGATATTTGCAGGGGCAAAACATATATTTAAGCATTTATTTTTTAGTTACCGCAATTTAGGTGAGTTGGACACTAATTTACAGAGGTACCCACCAAAGTGAGGAAAGAGAGAAGAAGAAGCGTGGTAGTTTTCATTGAATGAGTCTATACCGTTTCCAATTTGCTCAGTTCAATTCCGGACAACTTAAAAAATAAATGCTTGCAACAATTAAGGAATTTTTCCACAACCATTCTCCTTACCTGACCTGTGACCTCTCTCTCTCTCTCTCTCTCTCCACCTTTTCCGAGCTTCTAGTAACAACCATTCAAAAATTGTCAACTCCCAAGATATTTTCTTCTTCTTTCCTTAGCATTACCCCTTCGAGTCTTTGACCTTGGTTTTTTTCTCCCGTTATATTCTTCTTGTGACAACCATGGATAAGGAATGTTGGTATTGGAAGAAATCAATTAGATCACTACTTTAATTACAAAAAAGTTTCATTTTTTATTGTTTTGTTCTTGTTACTCCTCTATTATTTTCACTTCTTCGATTAAAGGGGAGTGGATTTTGGTGCAAGGAAGGCAAAGCAATGAGTAGAAAGAAAAGGGTATTTTCCATTGATAATATTGAAGAGGCTGCCGTGAACTTCTTCAGCCATCTCTTGCAGGAGAAACCAAAGATTCCATTCTTCATTCCACTCATTCTGATTGCTTGGGCTATTGAGAGATGGCTCTTATCTTTCTCCACCTGGGTTCCTCTTGCACTTGCTGTCTGGGCAACTACACAGGTTCCCACTCCTTCCTTTAATTCCTTACTTTACCCTCTTTTCTTTCTCCCTATTTATTTATTTATTTATTTATTTATTTATGCTGATATATTTCCTCAAAATTTTCTTTGGTGACAAACTGACAATGATCTTCCCTGAAGCCTGATGATTCAATTTACTTCAAATTGATTCTTATTGATTGTTGTTGAATAGGGGTAATTTCATGATATTTCAATTGCGTATGTATTTTGTTAGCATAAAATGTTACCTGTAGATGTAGTTCTTTATCAATTGAAGTCACTTGCTCATGGAACTCTAGAAATAAGTGTTCAATAGCGGCGCGGGGGGGGGGGGGGGGGGGAGAGGGGGAATGACCAAATTGGTGGTTCTAGCATTTGAGCTTGAAATTCCTATTCTTATGTATACCCTTTTAATGAATAGGTTCAGTTAACTTAAAATTTTGTGAAAGAAAATGGCCCTACTTTATCATCTCCGAGTTAATGGTTTTTTTGGCAGCATACCATATAAGCAGTTAATGTGAGATACTGTTCTTTAATTTGCAGTATGGGAGATACCAACGCAAACTACTTGTGGAGGATTTGGATAAGAAATGGAAGCGAATCATATTGAATGTCTCGGTATTTGCTCTACCCCCCCATTTTTTTTCCTTTCGCATTTCCATTGTGCTTTATATGAAGGTGACTTCAACTTCCTGTTCATATAGCCCATCACACCATTGGAGCACTGTGAGTGGCTGAATAAATTGTTGACAGAAATCTGGTCCAACTATTTTAACCTCAAGCTCTCAACAAGATTATCAGCCATAGTTGAGGTGAAATTTAATTTCCCTTTCCCAGTTGTTACATTGGAGTAGTTTTTCTTTCTTTTTTTAATTCAACAGACAACACTGAAATTGCATGTTGGCTTTTATTTTATTTTGATGAAGTGCATTTTTTTTATTTCATTTTGTATCCATGACTGAAATAGACTGCCTTACTTAATTCTAAATTTTCTACTCCCTCAGTTCTCAATGTTAAATTCATCAAAATTTTACAAATATACCCTTTATATTTATTGAGTCTTTGAGAAACCCAAGACAACTATTAACTCTTTTATTTTGATTTCAATTATTCCAAGACAACTACAAAGAGGGTATTTTAGTACTTAACTAACACAAATTAATTGTACCTTAGTTTGTGTCTAACAAGCCAAAAGTACCTAAGATTAGGAACGGAGAGAGTACTTTTTTAGAACTTTCAAACTCTGCTGTCAACAGTACGGTGTAGCAGCATAGCGGAGCAGTTGCTGCTATTTGATGTCTATAGTAGAGCGGCTTGTTGTAGCGCTCACTATAGCGGCCACAATCGTGGCTGTTCGTGGCCCCTGAGTGATTCAGAAAAAAACCTTATTTTTTAGCCATTTTATGAATTTAAATTTGAATTTGAATTATAATGTTTAGTTACTTTAAGCCTTGGATGATTAAACTTGTTTGTTTTCTTGACTTATTTTGGTATTTACTTATATGTTTTGCTTAAGACCTATGCCTTTCATTTTTGTTAATAATAAATATTTCATGAATTTTGAGTATTATTTAATTTTCCATCATATATATAGTATTAATAATAATTATTTAATGTGTATAATAAAGTTCAAAATAGAAACTATCCCGCTATAGGGTTTTTGAGGTCAGCCGCTACGCACCACTATTCAGGATTGATAACTATGCTTTCAAAATATTTTTCAGAAAAAGGTGAATGAGAAAATAATGTATAAGGGTATCAGATTTATGATGCAGTAAAACAATATAACTTCTGTAAATTGTGCATAAAGGACAAGCCAGCAGAAATGGCATGAATGGTTCTATCATAATGAAACCCTGGACCTTGAAAAGCACAAGCAATATAGGATGTGGATAGTGTCATATTTTCTGTTTCCCTCATATTGGAATATAGAAATAGATTACAATATTCATCACATCTTTGCCCCACAAAAAAAAGCTCCGGAAAAAAGACTCTTGTTCATACATTATTTAAGCAGGATGGCCATTCTGTTCAACACACGCTTCAGACATGCAATTTATATTTTGATGCATGAACTAATATATTTTTCTTTCTTTTGTCTCTAGAAACGTTTAAAGCTCCGGAAACCAAGACTTCTTGTAAGTAAAACCTGATTTCTTTTATGTCAGAGTTTTAATTAGTTTTTCAAAAACAGTTGGAACATCTCATAATAGATGGTGAACATTTGGTGTAGGAAAGAGTTGAGCTGCAGGAGTTTTCACTAGGATCATGCCCTCCAACTTTGGCCTTGCAAGGGTTGCGGTGGTCAACTATCGGTGATCAGGTTTAGTTATCTTCTCATTTCAAATATCACAAGTAAAAATAACTTTTGGATATTTAGAGCCTCTTTGAAATCCTTTTTTAAAAACAGTTTTTAGTTTTATAAAACTTTTAATGAACAATGATCGTTAAATTTTAAAAATGTTAGATAAGACATAAGACTGCTTTATTTTATCTTTTTATCTGTTGTAAAACAGCTTACAGTTAATCTGTTAACTGTAAACTGTGAGTATTAGTCAATTCTGTTAGGAAATAACAGATTGCTGTTATGACAGTTAGGAAGTTAGAAATCAGTTGTGCTCTTCCAACTGTTAGTTAGAGCAGAGTTCTCATTATTGAAAAGCTCTCTCTATATATACCAATTGTGCACACAGTTATCAATACAATGAAAAATAGAATTCAATGACTGATTACAATATCTGTACCATTTCTAACATGGTATCAAGAGCTTCCTAAAGGCACCACTCACGTGGTCAAGATCCAATCTTTCACCTTCCGCTTATCTTCTTCCTTTTTCTGCCATCTTCAATGGCATCTTCACGGCCAGCTACACCTCATACACCACCAATTATGGTGACACCAACAGCAACAAGTACTCCATTATCATCTTTCAATTACAAGATTTCTGTAAAATTGGATGAATCCAATTATCTAGTTTGGCTGCAGCAAATAGAGCCAGTTCTGAGAGCTCATCGTCTTCATAGGTTCTGTGTGTCCCCAGAAATACCACCTCAGTTTGCCTCTGAATCAGATCGTCTAGCCAACATTGAGAACCCAGCTTACAGCAACTGGGAGTTACAAGATCAACTGCTCCTCGCATGGCTTCAGGCTTCTCTTTCTCCGACGATCCTTCCATCTGTAATAGGGTGTCGTCACACATTTCAACTCTGGGAAAATATTCATCGGACATTTCAATCAAAAACCAAAGCCCAGGCGCGACAATTGCGCACTCAGTTGCGCACGACAAAGAAAGGAGCTTCATCAATTTCTGAGTTCTTGGCCAAAATCAAGCATATATCTGACTCGTTACTGTCGATTGGGGAGTCTGTGTCACTTCAAGATCAATTAGACGTGATACTTGAAGGATTACCCCCTGAATTTGAAGCCCTCGTAACCCTAATTAATTCAAAGATTGAATGGTTCGATCTTGATGAAATTAGGGCTCTTCTCCTTGCCCACGAGCAACGCCTGGACAAGGCGCGCATCACTGAAGAAGCAGCTTCCTTGAATCTCACCCAATCGCAATCAATTTCAAAAACCCCCAATTTCGCGAACCCTAATTCCGCGATAGATACCCAGAACGCGCCTCAAGCAAATTACACCTCTGGAAACCCTAATTCTGACAACTCTCAGTCTCACAACGCCGGTTTTAGGGGGAGCAATCAATTTCGTGGTCGTGGGGGTCGCAATGGACGTGGAAATCGTGGTGGTCGTGGTGGTGGCCGGTTTGGTGTACAGTGTCAACTCTGTCACAGAACTGGTCATGAAGTGGCTACTTGCTATCATAGATTCAATGCAGCTTATGGCACAGGGCAACCTTACATCAATGGCTATCCTTACCAATACAATAGAAACTCTACACAGCAACAAAATCAATGGCAGCAAGGCAACCCTCAGTGGCAACAAAGTGCTCCTCAAGCCAATTTCACTGCTGGTTATCAGATGCACCCAACTCTAAACAACAACTTGGACACTGCAGCCACACAACATGTAACTCTCATGCCAGCACCCCCTGGTTCAGCACCTCCTCCGTCCCATTTGGAAAATATCTTCCTTGGGAACGACCAAGGTTTGCCTGTTCAATCTATCTCTTCCTTCCAATTTCCTTCACCTACTCATCCCAATCATACATTGCATTTAAATAATGTCCTGCATGTTCCCGGCATAAATAAGAATCTTATTAGTGTCTCAAAATTTGCTTATGACAACAATGCATATATCCAATTTCACCCATTCCATTATGTGATGAAATCACAGGCCAATGATCAAGTATTGCTTCAAGGAAAATTGGATGCAGCAGGCCTCTATCCACTGCACTCCAGCACTCTAGCTTCTCATGCCTTTACTTTACCATCAAAAAATTCTGTTTTAGCTTCTAATGCCTCAGCTGTACCTTCTGTTCACTCCACAGTGACTAGTCCCAGTGACATTTATTTCAAATGGCATAATAGACTAGGACACTCTAGTTTAGATACTGTGAATCATGTGCTCAAATCATGTAATTTGTCCACAATTCAAAGAAATAAAACTGATTTTTGTATTGCTTGTTGTCTTGGCAAATCACATAGGATTCCTTCTTCTTTGTCAAATACTACATATCATGCACCTCTTGAACTCATTTTTTGTGATTTATGGGGACCAGCCCCCATGCAATCATCCATGGGCTATAAATACTACATTTCTTTCATAGATGCTTTTAGCAAATATACTTGGATATATTTCCTACATGATAAATCTGAAACACTTACTATTTTTAAACAATTTAAAGCCCTAGCTGAATTACAACTCAATACAAAAATCAAATCCATTCAAACAGATTGGGGGGGTGAGTTTAGACCCTTTAAGGACTATCTCACACAACTAGGCATCATGCATCGCATCATATGCCCTCACACACACCATCAAAATGGTGTTGTTGAGAGGAAGCATAGGCATATAGTAGAGATGGGTCTATCCTTACTCTCTCACTCCTCTCTTCCATATCATTTTTGGGATCATGCTTTTCATACTGCTGTATACATCATCAATAGACTGCCTGCATCTCATACTCATATCATACCCATCAAAGTTTTGTTCAACACCACTCCGGATTATCAATTCATGAAAGCTTTTGGTTGTGCATGCTATCCTCTACTAACCCCTTACAACAATCCTAAGTTCCAATACAGGTCAAAGGAATGCACCTTCCTAGGATATTCTTCATCTCACAAGGGCTATAAATGCCTTGACAATGCTGGGCGTATTTACATCTCCAAAGATGTGATGTTTAATGAAAAACACTTCCCCTACCAACACACAAAGACCACAAACAGTCACTTATCTCATCCACCTACCACAACAGCCCCTCTTGGAATTGTTCACACCATTCCTCATCAACAAACATACTCACCAAACACATTCACACCAAACAACTCCCCACCATACATTCCCTCACCTCAACTCACCAACACCTCTCACAATTCCTCACCAATAGAAATTGTTCCACACTCTCCCACTATGTCACTGCCCTCCACAGCCTCACCAACACATTCAAACACTGCCATACAGTTGATCATTACAAAGCTGAATTCTGCCTTCTCATTAAAACTGCTGGGAACACTAGATTATTTCCTTGGTATAGAATGTAAACACACTAATTCTGGTGCTTTACATCTATCTCAAGCCAAATATATACGTGACATTCTTCATAGAGCAGGTATGGAAGATTGCAAAGGCATCTCCACTCCTCTTCCTATCAATCTGAAACTGTCCAAGTCAGGGACAGACCTATTTGAAGACCCTACTCTCTATAGAAGTATTGTTGGTGCACTTCAATATGTCACAGTGACAAGACCAGAACTTGGTTATTCTGTAAACAAGGTCTGCCAATTCATGTCTCAACCCCTTATGTCCCATTGGAGTGCTGTCAAAAGGATTCTCAGATACCTCAAGCATACCTTGGATCATGGTCTAACTCTCAAACCAGCAACAACAACAATTCCTCTCAGCATCAATGCCTTTTGTGATGCGGATTGGGCCTCTGATATTGATGACAGAAGGTCCACATCTGGGGCTTGTATTTTCCTTGGACCTAACCTTGTTTCCTGGTGGTCAAGAAAACAAACTCTGGTGGCAAAATCAAGCGCTGAAGCAGAATATAGGAGCCTGGCTCTTGCTGCATCTGAAGTTTTGTGGCTCCAATCTCTCTTACATGAACTTAAAGTGACAATACCTCCTCCAGTCATATATTGTGACAACCAAAGTACAGTTGCTCTCAGTCACAATCCAATATTACACTCAAGGACCAAACACATGGAGCTTGATATATTCTTTGTACGTGAAAAAGTTCTCAACAAGTCATTAATTGTCTCCTATATTCCAGGACAACTACAAGTGGCAGATATTCTCACAAAGCCTCTCAGCAAGAAGCAATTCCAGAATTTCAGAGACAAGCTCACAGTACACAGCACTGTTGAGTTTGTGGGGGGAATGTTAGATAAGACATAAGACTGCTTTATTTTATCTTTTTATCTGTTGTAAAACAGCTTACAGTTAGTCTGTTAACTGTAAACTGTGAGTATTAGTCAATTCTGTTAGGAAATAACAGATTGCTGTTATGACAGTTAGGAAGTTAGAAATCAGTTGTGCTCTTCCAACTGTTAGTTAGAGCAGAGTTCTCATTATTGAAAAGCTCTCTCTATATATACCAATTGTACACACAGTTATCAATACAATGAAAAATAGAATTCAATGACTGATTACAATATCTGTACCATTTCTAACAAAAAACCAAAATACAATTTTTAAAACCCAATTCAAACAGGCTCTTAATTTTAAATATATTATTCTTCCTAGAATTTTTCTGCTGGACACACTTGGTAGGAAAGGATGGGGGGAGTCACTTCTATCATCCCCAGTTTTTGTGAGCAATGTGGGAAACAAACTCCTGTATGAATCTGCAAGCTTTTATTTTTCCTTGATGTCATTTCACTACCACTGCTATAATCCCCAAGGGCTTTGGTACTTTTGCTATTTTTGTTGCCTTTTCCTCTCCCACACCACTGCTTACGTTTTGTGATTTTTATTTTGCCTTCATAAGCAAGTGTCCAAGGGATTTTCTCATATCCACAGTTTGAGAAATTTGAGAAATGAAACTTTTGGTTTTATTAGCTTTTTAAACATTAAAGATCATAAATTTAGGAATAGGAATCTATGAGTCTTTTGTTCATTTGAATAAATTCCACCTAAACAACTATATTTGACTTTTATATTTCTATCACACTAGCCGGGTCAGGTAGGTAGTTTGTCTCCTCCATTTTTCTTGGGCTTTGTTTGGGGGTTGAGAAGGAAAGGGAGGGGAAGGAAAAGGTAATAGTGATGATAGGCTCTTAACTTGTTTGAATATCAAAAATCCCTCTAATTTAGGGGAATTTAAAAAAAAACAAGTAAAAAGAGGGTTTTTGAAAAATCTCCAGATTATTCCCAGAATCCCAGTGTATCCCTTTCCGTTCCCTCCCTTCCTAAAACCCCCTCCCAAACAAACCGGTAAGGTCTATGAGTCTATGGTCTGTCTTTTAAGAATTGATATATTACAATATATGAAATTTTGATAAAGCATTCTTTTGGTATTTTACAGCGAGTCCTGCAACTTGGTTTTGATTGGGACACCAACGAAATGAGTATTTTGATGCTTGCTAAGCTTGCGAAGCCATTGATTGGAACTGCACGAATTGTGATAAACAGTCTTCATATCAAGGGTGATGTATGTAAAGCAATGTTCTTTCCATTGTTGTTTTCCTAACATAACAAAAGCTATGTAAAGTAGATGTGAAAACAAAGTTGGTCTGATTTTTGAAGCATCCCCGCTTGTTGCTTTGACTTTTGAGAACTATCACCAATGATCACATTATTATTATTTTTCCTACAAAAAATTCCAATAGCTTTTTCCTTCTTAGTTCTCGGACCATCAACTGATTTTCCTGCATTACTAACCAACTGGTTTGGTCATTTCTCTTTTTATTAATTAAAGCACCATTCATATTCATTTTGCAGCTAATTGCTACACCGATTCTAGAGGGTAAAGCACTGTTGTATTCGTTTGTATCAACTCCTGAGGTGAGAATAGGAATTGCCTTTGGAAGTGGTGGGAGCCAGTCACTTCCTGCGACTGAGTGGCCTGGTGTTTCTTCTTGGCTGGTGTGTTTCTTCCTAACCTATCTTATCCTTTTTATGTATGGCGCTGTTGTAGAAATATACTGCACCTTTGGGTCAGCTGCAACTTTAGAAACCGTTGTGCCTGCAGATGTTAAAGCTAATTCTATGATTCAGTGGATTTCAGGCTGATGCTTTAGCTCATTAAGATTCCAGATGAATATAGGCTTTAGCTTTAATTCTTCTTAGTTTCTAATCACAAATAACTCTATCAAGGAACAGTAGATAAACGGAAGGTTTTTTGTATATTCAGAGTATTTAATTTTGAGGAAATTGTAATATAACGGTGGGCTGAGTCTCTGTTATTTGAAGAGAAATTTCAAGTTTTCAACCTATTAGGATAGTTTCATCTGATAAGTTAGGAACTGTTGTTTATACAAGTATCAACTAGATTTTTGTCTTATATGCTCACTGTCTTAGCAAATTTCCGTTGTTTTTTCGATATTTTTTCCTTTATCGCTAACATTCTACTTTTTTCCCAGAGGCTCCTTTATTTCTTGCTGATTGTAAGTTTACATGTTTTGCAGGAAAAACTTTTTACGGACACCTTGGTTAAAACTATGGTGGAACCTCGAAGGCGTTGTTTCACTTTGCCTGCAGTTGATTTAAGGAAAAAGGCTGTTGGAGGCATCATATATATTAGAGTGATTTCAGCAAATAAACTTTCTAGGAGTTGCTTCAAGGCATCTAGGAGGCAACAAAATGGAACAACCAATGGTTTGTCAGAAGACATTTTTGATGACAAGGATCTGCATACATTTGTAGAGGTAGAAGTTGAGGAATTAACAAGGAGAACAGATGTCAGACTGGGTTCAACCCCTAGATGGGATGCACCATTTAATATGGTTTTGCATGATGATACAGGAACTATTCGTTTCAATCTTTACGAGTGTATTCCCAGCAATGTGAAGTGTGACTATTTAGGAAGTTGTGAAATCAAGGTACTTCCATTGATGTTCTCCTTTTGAGCTAGCAACAGGAGGGTATCAGTTACCAAAAAATATCATCTTCATTCGGATAGGATGTTTTTTCCAGTCTTTCTTTGTTTTCTTTCCATGAAGTACTTCATGTCTTTCTTGCAATGATAAGTTAATGTTCATGTCTTTGTGCAGTTGAGGCATGTTGAAGATGATTCAACAATAATGTGGGCAATAGGATCAGACACTGGTGTCATAGCAAAGCAAGCACAGTTTTGTGGAGATGAAATTGAAATGGTTGTCCCATTTGAAGGAGTTAACTCTGGAGAGGTACAATATTTTATGATCAATGCAATAATTAGTTCCTCTTGGACCCCCTGCTTTATGAATTTTATAGTGACACATTGGTTGTCTTACTGCATCATTATTTGTTTCTCAATGAAACTAATACTATTGTTATTCTTTCTTAATCAAAACTGCATCTTGGTGAAGTAAAATAGGAGAAATCGGAATCTGAATATGATTGCATATTATTCAATTTTTATTCTTTATGTATGCTTAAATACACATTATTAAACTCAATCACGCTGGTTGACTTGTGAAGCTGAAACATGGTACTAATAATCTAAAATGGAGGTTATGTCGATATTCTTTTTGGTGTATTGCTTTTAACTTCATTAGTATTCTGTTATTCTCTGCTGGTTGATTTTATTGTATCAAATTGTTCTTTTTAGTTGCTAAAACCTAAATTGAATAACTTCTTAAGGTACCATATTTTGAAAATGTGAGAGTGTTTTGTTCTTCTCTTCTGACTGGGTTTTAATCATAAATCCTATATCAAAATGCCCTCTTGTCAGTTTTCGTTCTTAAAAATAGAGTTGAATTTACCTTTGAGAATAAAAATAAAATTGGTATTGATCACACAATTATTCATTTTACCTCTTCACATTTTAGTTGAAGGTGAGCATTGTAGTAAAAGAGTGGCAATTTTCTGATGGTTCGCATAGCTTGAACAACCTCCGGAGCAGCTCTCAACAGTCACTTAATGGATCATCAAATCTTCAGTTAAGAACTGGAAGGAAACTTAGCATAACTGTTCTTGAAGGAAAGGATCTTGCTGCAAAAGACAAATCTGGAAAATTTGACCCATACATTAAATTGCAGTATGGAAAGGTGAGTAACACAGGGTGCTGTCTGACACTCTGACTGTACAGAGGCCTGCTTTTTCTAATTCTGTTGTTAATAATATTTTCAGCTTATCCAGAAAACAAGGACTTCTCATACTCCAAATCCTGTCTGGAATCAGACATTTGAATTTGATGAGATTGGTGATGGTGAATACTTAAAAGTAAAATGTTTTACTGAGGAACTTTTTGGGGACGAAAACATTGGTAGTGCACAAGTAAATTTGGAAGGACTGGTTGATGGCTCGGCTAGGGATGTTTGGATCCCTCTCGAAAGAGTACGTTCTGGAGAATTAAGACTTAAAATAGAAGCGATTAGGGCGGACGAAGAAGGATCAATGGTGTGTTTCTTCAGTAGGAATTTAATGATTTTTTCAATCATTTAGTTGCAAGATTAAAAAAGGATGCATAGAAAAGGCTAGGGAATATATTTATATATAATTTTCACTTTTATTCACCCTTTGAGGATTTTCACCACTTTGATGTTCATCCTAACATGCTTCAATCCTTTGAAATGGCCAGGGTTCAGGCTCAGGAAATGGTTGGATAGAACTTGTTTTGATTGAAGGGAGAGACCTTGTTGCTGCCGATCTCAGAGGCACAAGTGATCCATACGTGAGGGTACACTATGGAAACTTCAAGAAAAGAACAAAGGTTGGCATATTTCATGCTTGGTTTCTTTCGTATGAAATTGAATGTTAGGATCTAAAGTTCTATCTAAACTGAGTTTGTATAATACAAACTGCTATGACTCATAGCAGCCTATGACCAATTATTGCTTGGCTTTCTCATTCCTTCCTTTTACCTCAGAACTTTTATCAATTTTAAATTATTTTTAATTTACTACATTTCCAAAAGGAAAATCTCAGGACTCTCTTCATTTATATGTTCTTCCCCTGGCTTTTCTCACAATTATATATTTCCTCTGTATTTTCGTGCTTTTATTGTTTCACTCTTACTAAAGCTATGTGCTTATTACCGTCGTTCATGTTAGAATATCAATCAGTTATGATTTACTATGATTTGATAGTTGCTGTATTAGGTTTAATTAGTATTAGCATCAATTGTAATTTATTCCTATTTACACCATTTTTTTGTGAGCCTACACCTTAAATAGATATGAGTGTGCTCTATTATAGATTATAGATACACAATCACAAATTCAACATGGTATCCGAGCAGGTTCCATTTCTGTGGTGATTCACTATTGTTGTCGACGGCGGCATTTGCCGCCAGAAGCGCCACCTTTCAGCTTTCGATTTACTCCTTTTCACTGTTGCGATTACCCTTTAACGGTTTCTACTACCTATTGTCGTGTACTCACTCTTCAGCGTGTTTGCCAACACAACCACCGACTGCTGTCACGCCAGAGAATTTTTTGGAGAGACTTTGCGACAGAAATCCCACCATCCGATTCGACTTGTCCTGATCTGTCCAAGCCCGAAACTGAAATTCCAGGCAAGATCTCATGCGTTCTCACTCACCACCTTTGTCTCAAGTAATTTCAAAATACGCCACCCTAACTGCAACACGTGGTGGCGTGTCCGACCTCTATTCAGGCTGTCCTTCAGTCACCTCTGCCCGACGGTCCCAATTTCTTGTTTTGGGCTACGGAAACTTAGGTTACAGTTCAAACAGTCCCTTTTCTCTATTTTGGACGCATTTTTTCTCTCATCTTCAAGCATCCACTCGTCGTGTTCTATTTTTGTTTGTGATGACTTATTTTCTCATTAATAGATTTTATCGGGTGACTTCTCTACCCACTGTCGATCGTTCCGGAGGTGACTCTTTTCTCACAGATCTGTCATTAATGTTGACTTCTCTTCCTATAGATGATCATACCGATGGTGACTTATGTTGGTTACAACTCATATCGCAGCCGAACTTAGTTTCAAATTTTTAGGAAAATGCTTAGTTATTGTAACAGGCTTAAAGCTTGGTAAGCTTTAGCTTGAGGGGAGTGTTAGGATAACAATCAATTATGATTTACTATGATTTGCTAGTTGTCATATCCATTAGGTTTAATTAGTACCAATTAGGTTTAATTAGTCTTAATTGTAATTGATTCCTATTCCTATTTACATTATAAATTGACATGAGGGTGCTCTATTATAATCACAAATTCAACCGTCCATATAGACTTACATTAAATCATGAGTTTGAGGACTACTGAACTGAGTGAGTGTCTACAACATAATGGCTATTTGCGTCCAGACATGCTGAAAATGCAATAGTTGAATGATAAGGCTTTGTAGTACACAAAACAATAACCCCATAGTTGTAGTACTCAATGCCTTAGATGACATACTGTATTGAGTCTCAATCTTAGCTCCTGACATAAATTAAGTCATGAACCAGAAAACATGAACAAACCCATTGTTGCAAGTTTGAAATGAACTCTATAGCCAACAAAGTAAATGAACCGAATTCTAATAAGAAGAAACCCAACTTTACCTAGCTGAATTCAGCTCCAATGAAGGGATCCAGTCCCAGTATCCTTCACCTTTTCAATTTGTCCACCAAATTTGAACTTGTTATACTTTGTTTTTGTGTGTGTTGAGCAATGAACCTGTGTAGTGATTTGTGAATTTGTCAATCGATACTATGTGTACTTTGGTCTATCTCTGGAGTTATGGACTCATCTAATCTTAGTTTAATTTATTGATTGTTTACATAATATTTTTGTTGTGGTTTGCTTGATCACTAAGTTAGAATCTTGAATATTTATTATTCATATTATTAAACTGTGTTTAAGATGTTTTAAATATATTTTCTGTGCTATGTAAAATCTTATGGCTTTGAGTCAAGTCTACTAATTTAGTCTATGGAGATTCCTCAAGTTTACTACTAGCTGTGGCATTGTCTGGCAGGTTATATACAAAACTCTTAATCCTCAGTGGAACCAGACCCTAGAATTCCCTGATGATGGAAGTCCCCTGGTACTTTATGTCAAAGACCATAATGCGTTACTACCGACATCAAGTATAGGTGAATGTATTGTAGAATATCAGAGGTTGCCTCCAAACCAGATGGCCGACAAGTGGATACCTCTTCAAGGGGTGAAAAGAGGTGAGATTCACATCCAAATTACTAGAAAAATTCCAGAGATTCAAAAGAGGAAAAGCATAGACTCCGAGCCTTCGTTGAGTAAATTACACCAAATTCCTAACCAGGTAGGGTCTTTCTTCATGTCTGAAGATACTTCACTTTGTAGTTATTCAGCTCAAAGGGTGAAGCATTGATTATATCAAAAGCCATGCACATACTTCAATTCTGTGAAATCCAATATTATCATTTTGATGTTTTGCTGTTATACTGACATATCATGTAAACTGAACCTTATCAGATAAAACAGATGATGATCAAGTTCAGGTCTTTAATAGAAGATGGAAATCTTGAAGGACTGTGTACAACATTGAGTGAGCTAGAAACTCTAGAGGATACACAGGAAGGATATATAGCCCAGCTGGAGACTGAGCAAATGCTTCTGCTCAGCAAAATAAAGGAACTTGGCCAGGAGATCATTAATTCTTCTCCTTCCCTAAGTAGAAGACATTCTGAGAGTGTAAATTGATCTTTTGTATTTACTATTTGAGTTTAATAACTATATATACACCAAAAGTGATGTTTTACACTGACGTCAAATTATATGTCAGTATATCACTCATCTTTCCATGTATAGTTTTGCCCAAAGTTGTGTATGGGAATCATAACGGACAAATTTTGTACATGTTTCTCAGACTACAATTGTCTTCTTATATCACAACATATCGCTTGTACATTTTTATCTGATCATTTTTTGCTCTAGTGAAGTTCCTTTTTAGGGAGGGGGGTGCATAATATCGAATGGACAACCTTCTCATTAACATACTTCCGATATGCACTTGCCTATGTGGCAGTTTTCTTCACTCAGCAAACACTTGTGTCCTCTCTTCAGTCTTCTCCCTCTATGCACCCTTGCCATTTTTGCCGTTTGTTCTCCCTCTTTGCACCCATTTTTAATGAGTCACTAAGATATGCCACATAATGTAACAGTATACAGTGGCAGATAATAGTAACAGAGGGATATTTGGATATTAGGGGGTGTTAAACCAGTTATATCCTACCTCATGCCAGAGTAGCAATGGTGAGAATACCGCTCGAGGTGGAGTAGCTAAGTAGCTACGTGACAGAGAGATTGAAGAGAGAGAAGGTATGTAATATTTTGAATTGATTGCTTGCTTCATTAAGGTAGCTGATACTACTATTAAAAGGACCATTTGGATACAAGACAAATGCCAATTCAGCCCTAGATCCTAGGAATATTACAACTAGATAAAAGGACAATTTAGCTACAAGACAAATGCTAAATGTTGCCCTAAATTCTGGGAATATTCCTCACCTAGACACATCAGCTTTTTAGAAGTTTGATGATTACCAAATGATTGCTAAAAAGTAAATGAAAATTAGGGTATTTATTGTGACAATACCCACCCCTCGACCACACCCTTGTCCTCAAGTATGAAAATTAGGATATTTCTCGAGCAAGTGATCATGATAAAATTCCCAATTAACTTGTTCAATGGGGCGATCCTTCCATTTGATGAGAACCTCGGTAGCAACAGTACTAGGGTTGGGACAAAGTTTCAATCAAGGTAATCAAAATCGGACCGGACATTGAACCGGAAGAGATAGCGGTTCAGGGGTTCTTGGGTTCAACCGGTTGAATCGGGGGTTGAACCGGAATTAATTAAATGGATTATTTAATATATTTTTTACAATATATAAAGGATAAAAAACAAAAAAGAATCATAATATGACATAATAAAACTATAATATTCAACAATCATAGATAATTAGATACTATAATGTAAATACTCTCATAGTAATATTAGTGTACACATTTGTTTTTTAATTATTGATTTATTTATTACATCAATTTAATTATAAAAAATGATAAAAAATATCTCACATACCAAAAATCAACATCATTTATCATTTTTTTTCCAAAAATCAACTTGGGATACCATTTTTTAAGGAAAATAAACCAAATCCGGTTTTCTGCACGGTTCCCCGGTTTCCTGTCCGGTTCCCAGTTTTCAGCCGGTTATCCGGTTCAATTCCTGGTTTTCACCCTAGACGGTTCTGGGGTTCATTTGGACCGGATAGGGGTCTGGTTCCCGGTTCAACCGGTTGAACCGGCCAGTCCGGTCCGGTTTTGGCAACCTTGGTTTCAATTGAGAAACATTATGTATGACAACAATAGGAGGTAATTCCAGTTGCTAGGTAGCGCTCCCAATCTTGTCTGTTATCTTAAATGGACCATAGAACTTTGAAAGGAGTTTGTGATAAGAATGAGGCTTCAAACTTTTCTGTCTATAGGCATGGAGTTTGAGGTATACAAAATCTCGAAGAGCAAAGTTTCTATTGCTGCTATGTCTATCTGCTTGGTGTGCGATGCGATTTTGTGCCCTTAAGAGGTGAAATTTCATGAGTTTAAGGGCCTCCACTTTAGCTGCTAGGCTTTTGTCCACGGTGACAGAAATAGCTTCTCCTGGTAAATAAGGTAAGTGGATTGGAGGTGGTTGCCCACACACAATCTCATAAGGTGTAACATTGATAGAAGAGTGGTGAAAGGCAGTTAGACCAGCTAAAAGGCTTATCAGCGCACATGCACCTTAAATAGGTCTCCAAACATTTGTTGACCACCCCACTCTGTCCATCAGTTTGGGGGTGAAAGGCAGTTGATTTGTGAAGTGCTACCCCTTGAAGCGTGAAGAATTCATTCTAAAAATCACTAATGACGATAGGGTCTCTATCACTATTGAAGCTTGAAAATATGATCAAGGAATAATTGAGTTATATATATCCACTGTTGTGTACGGATGTGAGAGGGGAGTGAAGTGAGCATATTTACTCAAACTATCCACCACAATCCAAATAACTTGCTTGCCAAATGAGGTAGGTAAGCCCTCAATAAAACTCATGCTTATATCTTCCCAAATGCGATAAGGAATAGGGGGTTGACGAACACCAGGATAAGCAATAGTTTATGACTTGTATTGTTGACAAATGGTGCAGTTTCTAACATAATTCTGTATGTCTAAAGTATCATTCCTTTCCAAAAGAAAAGACTCTTAATGCTTGCAGCAGTGGCATCTATGCTCGAATGACCACCTAAAGTAGTGTTATGCAACCAATGGTGTATAGAATTTTTGATCTGAGTCAGAACTCACCACAATTTACCCTTCCTTCTAAGTTCATCCTCTCCTTTACAAGATGCACCAGTCAAAAACACATTAAATTTGTATTTGACTTTTTTCTTTCTTCTTTCTCTTATACTCTTGTTTTAGAGTATTGTGAGATGTAGTTAAATATTTTCTTTAGAGGGTGTAAGTATACCGAGGTCATTGGGTGTTTGAGAGAAGTCTTTGTGTTGTAACAATTTTCACATAGCGTTATTCTCTGGTTGTCATTAGACAATGGTTCGTGGTTTTTCTCCAGTTTTGGAATTTTCCAGTTAAATTTTTGTGGTTTGATTGTGCTCATTTTATTTCTCTATGTTGTTTTTCCCAACAGGGTCTGGGTTCAAAACACAACAGTTGTACCAAAAGCCCCAATTTACATTCAATCTGACCTCAATTGTAACCGTGATTTTTCAACAAAGACACTAACCGGGTGGGTTTCACATGCTATATTCAAGATGAAGAAGGAGAATTGGTAGCGGATCGTACTCATGTTTCTATATCAAAGAGATGAGTCTTTTAGTTTCTAGTATTAGATCCATTTTATCTTCTAAGCCAAATTTTAAGTTGTCATTTGTAAAGAAGCGAGTCAATAAGGTAGTTCACAGAGGTGAGTCAATAAAGTAGTTCACATGTTGGCTCGTGCTTCCTTACTTTATCCTAGTCCCTTAGTTGTAAATTAGGTCACTTTTTTTTTTGGACCAAAATTAGGTCACTTTCTATAAGTCATTTGGCGGCTCTCCTTGAAGTAAGAAATATGAAGACCTTGAAGAGGCTAACTTTAGTTGTAATGAGTTTTTTGATATTAGTGAATGCATGGAAGTACTCTATATAAGCTTTTTGTTGGTTACAAAAGGGAATAAAAAGAAAAACTAAGGCCTAACAAAAGAACACTCTTGCATCGGCTTGAAGCATCTGTACCATCGCTACCGGAGGAGTCTCCGGAGCTACATGAACGTGTGAAGTTGTGATACCAAGTTTCACGAGATAGTCCGCGCAGAAGTTAGCCTCTCTAAACACATGCTGCATCCTAACATCCCAAGATCGAGCTAGCAAGCTCCTGATCAAAACAACTTCGTTGCCATGGTGATGATAAGACACATCTTCACTCTCTATAAGCTTCAAGGAATTCAAAGTATATATGTGAAATTTTGAAATGTATATAATTGATGTTATTGATGAAAGACTTCTCGCCAACATGTGAATCAATCTCCATATAATTTTTTGCTACACCTACAAATATTTTTGAATTCTTTTTAGGATAGGATTGATAGCACATGATACAACAAAAAAAATATATAAAAGACTAAATTGCACTTTTGGTTCTTTATCTTTGGCTTTGGTTTCACTTTAGTCCTTTAACTTTTTTTTTTCTCGTTTTAGTCCCTCATCTTCCATTTGTGTCATTTTGGTCCTTTTTTAGTATTTTCCATCCATTAACTTAACCGACGCCCACATTGGCCGTTAACTGTTGACGTGATGAGCCACCACAAAAAAAGACCTAAGACGCCACACTTGCAATTAACTGCCAGTGTGGCGTCTGTTAAGTTAATGAATGAAAAATACCAAAAAAGGACAAAAATGACACAAATTGAAAATGAGTGACTAAAACGAGAAAAAAAATAAAGAAGTAAAGTGAAACCAAAACCAAAAATAAAGGATGAAAAGTGAAATAAGTCGATTACTCTAATTTATTAGTAAAATGTAAAATTTTTATATTATCAACAAAAAAATATATTTAAAAAATGGGTGAAAAAAGCGTGACCTCCATTTTTCAGAAAAAACCTTATCCAACATTTTCTCTTCTCCTCCCCCTTCTGCAACTTTCTCATCATCCAAACAAAAAAACAACAGAAATGCAGCATTAGCCTACGAAAATGGCGTTCTGTAGCAGCACTGGTAAACTATCAGAACTTCCTTTCACTTCATCATCACCATCACTCATCCTTTCTCGCTCCTGCTCCTCCGTCAGCACTCTTACCCATCTCTTTCTCTCTAATTCCAATTCCAATTCCACACCCCCATTTCCCACTCTTGTTTTCTCTTCTCTCCGAACCACCCACCATTCCTCCCCCAAACCAAACCCCAACACCGCACCCTGGCTCGCGAAACCCTCTTCTCCCAAAAGGGTTTCCACAGAAGACCCTTCTCACCGTCCACCGGATAGACCCCAAAACGCCGTAGAAAGAATCGTTTTTCGATTGCGAAACCTAGGATTGACTCCAGAAGAAGAAGAGCAACAACAAGTTAAAGTCAGTGCATTACCGGTTACCGGAGAGGAGAAGCTAAGCGATTTGTTGAGGAGAGAGTGGGTTCGCCCTGATGCTATGTTGGTAGGTGATGACGATGATGAAGGGATGTTATTACCGTGGAAGAGGGTGGAAGAAGAGGAAAGGGGTGGTGTTGAAGAAGAGGGGTTTAAGAAGCGGACAGTAAAGGCTCCATCTTTGGCTGAATTGACCCTTGAGGATGAGTTGCTGAGGAGGTTGAGGAGAGAGGGGATGCGTGTTAGAGAGAGGGTTAGTGTCCCAAAAGCTGGCCTAACACAAGAGGTTATGGACAAGATTCATGAGAGGTGGAGGAAGGAGGAGTTGGTTAGGCTTAAGTTTCATGAGGAGCTTGCTAAGAACATGAGGCTTGCTCATCAGCTTGTTGAGGTTTCTTTTTCTTTCTTACCCATTGCTTTGCTACGCTTTCATGAGGCTTTTAAAATAGTTTAATTAATTAACCAAGCGTTTCTCCAAACACTAATGTAAGTGTTGATGTCATGAGATAAGTTCAAATACGCTTTTCCTATCTATGTATGTATTGCATCGGTGAGTAATTGCTTAGTTCGGTATATTTATTGTTTTGGTGAACTTCATGAGTTGCATTTGAAACAAGGAAGCACTCATTTTGACAAGTAGCCGTGTTATGTCATCACCATGGTATTTGTGTTCAATGTTTGTGATTTACTTCACAGACACTTCTAGTTGTATTTTACAATTTTTGTTTTGCTTTTTTCTTTTTGAACTTTTAGATAAATATTAATTAGATAAATATTAGCTTCTTATTATGTTTATAATGACTCTTTCTGACTTTTAGAATATCATCTCTCTCTCTCTCTCTCTCTCTCTCTCTCTCTCGTTTTGATTAAATATTTGTGTTTTCATACTAATTTTATGTGCTGTATTGAAGTTATGACATGTCCTATAATTTTTAAAGCTGTATTCCTGTGTTTGCATTGGGTTGTATTCGTGTATAGCTTCGAATGGTGCTTCTTAATGTGCATTTATCTTGCATGTTGGTCATTATGTCATTGTTGCCATGTAAGAGTGAGAAAGACTATTTTGCAGAGTGCATTCATTTACGATTCTATGCTTGTATGTTGAATATTGACATTTTCTTTTTGTTGAAGAACATGTCAACTGACCTGTTGTAGTGTGCAGCGTCGAACGGGAGGATTGGTTACATGGAGGGCAGGAAGTGTTATGATGGTGTATCGTGGCAAAAATTACCAAGGGCCTGCCTCTCTGAACGAACTTCATATAAAGGAAGGTGATGGCTTTTTTGTGCCTGATGTCTCATCAGGAAGTTCCTCAAGAACAAAAGACAGTAACAGTAACACAACCCCAGCCCTTGAAAAGAGTGAGACAATTGTGAGGAGCCGTGAGCGGCCTGAGAACATGACAGAAGAGGAAGCAGAGTACAATGCGCTGCTTGATGGTTTAGGTCCTCGATTTGTTGAATGGTGGGGCACAGGAATACTTCCTGTTGATGCTGATTTACTTCCCCGCGCAGTTCCTGGTTACAAAACACCTTTTAGGCTTCTTCCTACTGGAATGCGTTCTCAATTAACTAATGCAGAGATAACCAATTTGAGGAAACTTGCAAAGTCACTTCCTTGTCATTTTGCCTTGGGTAAAATTCATCTGCTGCACTATTTTATTAAATTTATTTTCTTTTTTACTTATATAAATGTTTTTCTGAACTTTATGAAGGAAGAAATAGGAATCACCAAGGTTTAGCATGTGCTATTCTTAAGCTTTGGGAGAAAAGTTTAATTGCGAAGATTGCTGTTAAACCTGGTATCCAGAACACAAACAATAAATTAATGGCTGAGGAGATACAGGTATGGTTTTGTAATTTGGCAATTATTTGCTTGTGCAATCATGCTGGAATCTAGTTTAATTTGCACCACATTCTGGAGGAGTTCCCGCGGTTTAAAATACACACTAGCCCACAAAGCTGATAAAATGATTAGGTGATTGAGATTATAATAACTAAAAGATTAGTTACAAACATGTCCAAGCCCCCTTAACTGATGATTGCATCAGGGATTCAAAATGATTTTGGTGGAAACTAAATTTTGTATCAATTTTTCACTGTTATAAGTTAATTGCTCTTTGGAGCTGTAGGCTATGCTTCTATTCAGTAGTACCTGAGATTCACCAATGAAACCTATAATTTTGTTATGCATTTATCTTTGAGGAAAACAATAGGTTATCATTTTCCATTAATTTTACCAGATAATTATAACTAGGAATAATAAAAGGGGAACTTTGTAGTTGTACCCAAAAGAACAAACACACTTTCTCCATGTGTGCCTTAAACATCATTCACCGCTCGAGTTGTTGTTTTTCTTTCCTTTTTTTATTCTATCATGAAAACAAATCTGCTAGATTGTTTATCGTCTAAGTACCAAAATACTCTAGATTGCAGATATCGATACTCACATACCCACTCACTGGGCTGAATCTGTGTAATATATATATAAAGCTTTTTATTTTGTCGTCGTATTCTTTTGTTGCTAGAATCTAAGACACGGTAAGGTAAGAATAGAGAACAAGACATTAGTTCTGTTAATTTGATTTTCAGAAAAGCTATATCTCTTTTCTTGTATGATGCAGACATTAACAGGAGGTACCTTGCTGCTGAGGAATAAATATTACATTGTTATATACCGTGGGAAGGACTTTGTTCCAACAGGTGTGGCTGCAGTTTTGGCTGAAAGACAGGAATTGACAAAGCAGGTACAAGATGTTGAAGAGAAGGTGCGGTGCAGAGCTGTTGCTGCAACTCCATCTGGACAAGGTGAAGCAACGGTGCTGGCAGGATCTTTAGCAGAGTTCTACGAGGCCCAGGCTCGTTGGGGAAGGGAGGTTTCTACTGAAGAACGTGAGAGGATGATGGAGAAAGCTGCCAAAGCCAAGAGTGTTAAGCTTGTCAAACAAATTCAACATAAACTCTCTCTTGTAAGTATCTACATAATTTTATTAAAGGAAAGTCAGACTTGATTTATAGTGTATTACCGGATGTAAGCACTGTTATTGGAGTACGATCCATATTAGAATATTTGATTGATGAAAATGATAGGTATCAGAAAATCTCGAATTCTTCATGACTCAATTTGGTCGAAGTAACTGCATTAATGGAGGAAAACTGAATACAACGAAAGAAACTAGTCTAGGCTCTTCGAGAGCCCAAAATCTCCCGATGCCAAAAGACCCCAATTCTTTACAATAGTGTTGTCAAATGGCGGCGCCATGGCGGAATGGCGTGGCGGAATTTGAGCATGCCGCCATACAAAAATGGAGATATGGCGGAATGCCAATGGCGGCGCCATGGCGGGCGTTATGTGTATGGCGGTAGTGGCAACGTGGCGGAAAATGGTGGACAAAACAGAAAAAATTACAAAAAATTTGGGTTTGGGGTCATGTAACCCGACCCGAAATTAACCCAAAGGGTTAAAAAAGCAAAACCCTAATTCTGAAATACTCTCTCTCCCTCTCTAACGGTTACTTCCTTCTAAAATCTTACAACATCGCACTCTTCTCTCTCCCTCCCTTTGCTGCTTCTTCTACTTCCCTTCGCTGCTTCATCTCTCTCCACCAGCAGGAACCCTGACGACCACCAGCAGCAAAGGTTGCGATCACCAACACTCCAGCAGCAACCTCGCAGCCCTCTCTTCTCTCTTCACTGGTTCCTCCTCTGTTTCTTACGCTGTGTTCTGTTTTAGTCTCTTTTCTTTTTCTAATCTTGTTTTGTTCTTGTTTTTATATTGTTAGTCTTCTTTCTTAGTATTTTTTATTGCATCTGTTTTATATTGTTGGTCTTCTTTCTTTTTTTTTCTCTGTTCTTAATCTTAGTCTTATACTTTTGAGACTCTGTTTTTGTTTTAATTATTTTCTTTTATATTGTATCTGTTTTTTTTCTTGGTCTTTTATATTGCCTCTGTTTTATATTGTTGGTCTTCTTTCTTAGTCTTAATCTGTTTTCATTTTTTTTCTTTGTTCTTAATCTTAGTCCTATTCCGTTTGTACTATTTTTTTAAAATAAATTGCGATGTTTCATTTTGTTGTTGTTTTGATGTCTTAAACTTAATTTGGAGTGGTTCTTGGTTGTTTATGACAATATGTTAGACTAATGATATTTTGTACCAATTAAGTCTATGATTTTTGACATTTATTAATAGGCTTTTGGATTATTTTTTGTTTTTTTGTATGTATAGTAGTATATATATATATATATATGTTTATTTTTTCAAAAAAATTGGTCCGCCTTGACATCTGGCATATGCTGTTACGCCATCCGCCATATGTTCATGGCGGATTTTTGGGTCGCCGCCATAGACCGCCATCCGCCATTAACAACACTGCTTTACAATGATCACATCCCCCGATCTCTAATCACCCTTCTCTATTTATAGGCAACATGCCTTATTGGGTCTAACTGATTCTAACACCTTCCCTAACTAACCCCTTTAACTAACTAACTACTAACTTTTTTGCTAACAATAGCAGACTTGTAACAATAACGGTAACAGTTAACAATCCTATTAGAAAATAAAAATCCTTTCAGTTTTTTGTTTCCTCCTTAATTTTCAGGGCTCTGTTATTCGTTCTTGCAGTTTTATTGTTAAGTTCAGTCTAGACGTTTAGCTTGATCTGTTGAGATATAATTCATTTTAACAATATATATAGTTACTACCTGATGTATGTAGTATGTTGGTCTGCTTGCAGCTGGCTGTAACGTAACTCAGTTATGCTATACATGTGTTAGAAAATATGATAATATCTGACGATATATCAATGATATTTAGATTTCTTATTTTCCCTCCTCTTTTTATCTAAAATTCCGCAACTTCAACAATATGCATAATTAACTTTGTTTTTAATTTGTACCATTTTAATGCGTCAATAGGCCCAGGCCAAAATGCTTAGAGCAGAAAAGCTATTAGCCAAAATAGAAGCATCCATGGTTCCAACCGGACCTGATTATGACCAGGAAACAATCACTGACGAAGAATGTGTAATGTTCCGCAGGGTTGGTTTAAGAATGAAGCCATACTTACCACTTGGTGAGTAATTTTCAACCATATAAAAGTTGGTTTATTCTAAAATAATATTAACATCTTTTTATGATAACATCCAGGTATACGTGGTGTTTTTGATGGTGTCATTGAAAATATGCATTTGCATTGGAAACACCGAGAACTTGTAAAATTGATTTCAAAACAAAAGACTCTTACTTTTGTTGAAGACACAGCAAGGTTACTAGAATATGAGAGTGGTGGAATACTTGTGGCTATAGAGAGAGTTTCCAAAGGATTTGCTATTATTTACTATCGTGGAAAAAATTATAAACGACCCATTACTCTGAGGCCTAGAAACCTTTTAACCAAGGCAAAGGCATTGAAGCGGTCTGTTGCCATGCAACGCCATGAGGTTCCTGATTTTCATTTGACAATTATTAATCCATTTATCTCTTGTATATCTGTGACGTAACATCTGATCTATTGTGATTGTGCAGGCTCTGAGTAACCATATTACGGAATTGGAAAAAACCATAGAACAAATGAAACAAGAACTTGTAAGTACTGAGTTTTCGTAATTTATTTTATTATATTGATGATTAGAGATATCACTCCTAAAAGGCAATTGCTTCGTTAGATCATCACTTGAAAGGCTGGGATCACCCCTACCAAAAGAATCTGGGTTTTGCATATTTTATTTTCTTGTTTGTAGAATCTTCATTCAATATTAGCAGTTGAAAACCCTTCTGGCTTCCGCTTTCTGACTGAGGTTACGTTACAGGGTCTGCTTTAGTTATTCAACTTCACTATGTTGGACTGGTCATTTTCTGAAATAATCATGTTGAAGTTGTAGGAATTTTAGATAAAAGGAGGAGAGGGAATGATAAGGACTTTGAATATTATTGATAAGGACAATGCTAAACATCCCGAAAATAACGAATGTGGCATGATATTATCTATCCTCCACTGAATCTCCATTCTTTTGCAGTCGCTTTGTGCCTAAAGACACCCATCCTCACATCCCTCGTGTCTGTCCATGGGAATGGGATACCTCTCAGATTAAGTAGAAGTGGTTGTAGTGGTGCTTCAGTCAACTCAGTCAAACTGTCACCAATTGGTTCAATTCTGTTCTCTCTCTAATTTCTCATTGCGTGTTTGAAATGCGAAGGCAGAAAATGGGTTCACTATCTCTTTTTTCTTTGATGAGCACCACCGTCTCTATTACATGTTTGGGTAAGAAGCATTGAAGCAAAAGAAAGCTAGAAGTTTCAACAAAATAGAAAGCTTGCCGAAAAAGGCGAAATTAACAGTGGAATGGTGGAATCAGACTAAACATTTTAATATTTTCCCTTTATTTTTAAATAGTTTAATAGGAAAGATTTGCCAAACACGTTAGTCGGGAAATTTGTGAGAGAATTGTCTCGTGACATATAGCACAACTCTATTGATAATGCTCGATAGCTCCGAAGAATGGGTGTTTTAAAATTAGAGTCGTACTCGTACCCAGTACCGGTACTCATTGGGTACTCATGGGTACTTCTCAGTCTGCACTTATGGTCCCCCTATAGTTTTGGTCAAAAATTTGGCCAAATTATAGTTTTGGTCCCCCTATTTTCAAAAGTTCAGACATTTAGTTCCCCTATTTTAAAAAATTCAGACATTTAGTCCAAATAGGTTTTTTTTGCTTATTTGGAGGCTTGTCAAAAAAAAGGTGACATGGCCCTCATTTAATGACGTGGAAGCTGACATAGGCAACACACATGGCTGCCACGTCATTATTTAATTATTAAAAAAATAAAACTAAAATTTAAGTACCAAATTAAAATGTTTAAAATTAGAATTTTTTTTTTTAAAAAAATCAGTTCTTCTCATAGAAACGCACGCATCAAGCATCAAGACTCCATGAGTCCATGTTCATCCCTCCTTCTAGTCCAACGACATTAGTGCCCATATCTTTAAGATCCTCAATTGTCAAAAAGGGCAAAACATCATCATCAACCTCATGGATTTGAAAATGGCAACGTATCGACTCAAACTGAATCCATTGAGCCAAATTCTTACACCATCTTCTAGGATTTTGCCGAAATCGGAGGCGGAGATCAAATTGGTTAGAGGACATATCTTTGAGGGTTTACCTGAGGCGTTGCAAAGCTGAATCGCCATGGTTTCGTGTTGGGACGAGGGTGGGAATCGTTTGGCTGGTCTTTGATGTCGCCTAATCAGACGTTGGGCCTGCGTTGGGGCTTCGATCCGACGGGTTCATAGGGGTTGAGTGTTGCTGTTGAATCTCCGTTGTTCATATGCCCCTCCGGCACCGCGACTTCTGCCATTTTGTTCTGTCTACAGCGAAGTAAACAAACAAGTGACGACTCTTGTTTTGCTTTTGTTTTGTTGATTTCGGAATTTTTAAGTGAGATTGGATCGTTTAGAAGAAAGAGTGAGTAATAGGGAGAGTATAAGAAGAGAAAAAGAAAGTGAAGTGAAGCCCGTGAATCAATTGAAGCAATAGGAAGAAGAGAATCCCCAATTGGCAATTGCTGTGCCGAAGTGAACATGGTATTTTGATATGAGTGATGAACATGGAGTTTTGAATCTGAGGTTGTTCTTATGGTCCGGGATGAGCATCATGGTGTTTTGATTTTGATTTTACTTTTTGTAATTTATTTTAAATTTTAATATTTAATTGATTAAATAGTTATGCGGCATGCTTATGTGTCACTAAATGATGTGGCAGCCACATGTAGAACCTACGTCAGGAGCCACGTCATTTAATGAGGGCCACGTCAGTTTTTTTTGACAGGCCTCCAAATCAGAAAAGTTGAAAAACTAAATGTCTGAGTTTTAAAATAGGGGGACCAAATGTCTGAATTTTTGAAAATAAGGTGACCAAAACTATAATTTAGCCTGAAAAAATTAGATTTTTCATTTTTTTGATGATATTGAAACTTTTCCTATTACATTGCATATTATTTCTCTATTTTCTGATTTACAAATTAGATTTTCTTTATTTTTTTATTGGCAAAAAAAATAGATTTTTGTATATTTCATTGTATATTTTTCTGATTCTGATATATTTACTTATTTGTGTTTTCTATATTTTAGTCATGTTTATATCAAATTTATATGACATACCCATACCTTGATTTTTAAAAAACCACGTATCCCATACTAGTACCCGCACCTGGTACCGGTACGAATGCAACATAGCTTGATAGTAACTTGATACAAAAGACTAAACACTACAGTCTCAATCCTAATAAATAGGGAAATTAGGAAATAAATAAAAATAATAAATAAAAAGATATGGAAATTAATTGTTGGATATTGGAAATTGATTCTATAAATTAAGATAATTAATTCTATCATAATATAAAGATATTATGAGATATTATTTTATATTCTAATAAATCAAGTGGCTCCAAAACTTGTTTTAAATGAGATATATCTTTTTTTTTTGAGATTAGAGATATATCTGATTATTTTACGTCCTTATCCTCGCCTATGCTTTTTCCCAATCTTGGCATTTATATCTTAGAATTTGGCATTGCTGATATAATTTTGAAGATAATATCTAACTTGACCCATTAACTCGTCAGCATTATGGTTTCTCTAAGGTCTCTATATCAGCTTGTTTTATTTATTTTTCTAAAATTGTTCAGGGAATGTCTCAAGATTTGGAGGTCGAAGATGGATGGAGCATGGAGGAAGGGGATCAAAACCAACTGGACCTCATCTCAGAGTTCTCCCACGTGAGACACTCCTTATTCTCTTGTCTTCTTTATTATTGGAACGCTATCATATAGTTTTTGCCAGTTTAAGGGGTGGAATTAAAGCACCACTGCATCGTCTAAAGTCTTAAAATCAATAATAAGGTGTTCAGAAATAGATGCCAGCAAGTAGCGAAACTAAAAATTGTAGAGAAAGGAACAAAAACAAATGTCCCACTTAGGCTTGTGTACAGTAGTAGCTCATTAGCATGTAATTTAATATTCTCTAAGGGTAGGGGTGTTTTCATTACAATTAGTTGAGCTGTATTAATTTGCAGAATGAGGATGAAGATTCTGATGGTTTCGATGTTAAGGAAGACACTGATTGGGATGATGATGATGATGATGAGTTTTCCGAGTTCAACATTGATGAGAATCTTTGAGGGCTGGTCGACATATTTGCTTGAAGTTTCACAATGACATCTGCCATTACCTGCAGCTAGGTTGGTATCAACTTTGCTATAATCTATCATAAATTGCCTCTGGTACCAACTATCTAACTGGTGGATTTTTAATGGGATTCCTGTGCAATTCTGATGTTATGCTTTAGCTCTGTGATCCTTGCACCATTAATAACAAAGCAGTTGATTTAACATGCTAGTAGTAGTAGTACTTACTGTTTGATCAAGATAAATTCGGTCACGTGGTGTATGCACAACTTGTAAATTTTCTTGATAAGATGGGGCAGTTTTGTTCCTTGAGAGGCACTAAATGTAATAATTTCCTCCTATATATATTGTGGTCCTGGAGAGTAATCAAAAGGCAGGTTTACAGCAACATGAATGCTTCTTTTATTTGTGCACATTCTTAGAGCTTGAAATACGGAGTTTGATGGAGTGGTTGAATATTCTACATTTAACTTATTTGTGCCGCAGCCTACATATATTGTGGTCCTGGGGGCTGCGGCAGCAAAAGTCCATCATCAATTGCCTCTGGTTTTTCATTTGAATGGCACTTGATCTTTCACTGTTTTTGAGTATTGTATCTTTTAGGATGATGGCTGACTTTTGAGCAGCAAGACAAACGCTATGCTGTATAGTGGACTCTGCCTCATTGTAATAGGCTATACTCATTTAAAATGGCAAAGGAATCATTAAAGTAGAAATTTGATAGATTCTCATGAACTCGTGAAGCATACCATATACCATACCAATTCCAACAATAAAAACTTGAATACATACATAAATTGAAGTTGTGTTATTGGCTTGTTTTGCAGCAAAAAAAAAAAAACAAGATGCTTAATATTTGTTTTTTCTGCTGCTGTGCTCATCAAGCCAAGATACAATATCATCAAGCACGTGAAAGATAGTTTCATCAGGTTCACCTTCAAGTAGAGTGTGGAAAGCATCCTTATAGAGGCAGAGTTTCTTGTCCTTGACTTTGGCTTTCTGGTACAAAGCCTTGCTAGCTGATGGATCAGTTATTATATCAGCCTCTCCATGCATGATCAGTAATGGCAGGGAGACCTAACATGGCAGCAGAAAAGGATTTGTGATCAAAATAAACAAAATTATGGGATGTTTACATCTTAAATTTTAATGCTTTCACATTTCTAGATAACATGTAATCTAGCAATGTACTTGTACTCACTACATAAGTGCATTTCAAGGTGTGTAAGTGCACCTCCTAACTTTGATAAAATTATGACCAATATTTTGAGTGTTACTATCCACCATTGCTTTTAGTCTTGTATCAGTTAACAAAATTGTCTGTCATTGGAAATGAGATGGTTTTAAATGTTATGTATATTTCAGGAAACTCAACAAAAGTACATACATTTCTTTACAATATTATGTTTACATAAGAGAATTTTATAACTATGCCTTTAAGCTTGCTTTGCACTCACCACAATATCAAGAAAATAGAGACCAACTTTGTATGTCTTGTCTTTTCTTTGTTTTTAAGGAATTTGGTTGCTTGTTTTCATTCTTTTTTTTTTTTGGGTGCAAATCCTTTCTGAATTCTTAGTATTTTTCATATGTATGTGAAATTTATCTCCACATTAAGGAAGAAGAGATTAAAATATACTATTCAAAAGCAAGTCAATGGGAATGGTTTACTTCTTCCAATCGCTGTTCTAGGTCTTGAGTGGCGTTGAGCAACTCCAATGCAGTTCCCAGTCTTGGTTTATCCTTGTACAGCAACACATTATAGGGAGCCTGAACCAAATGACTCAAAAATCATAAATCCAAGACAAACATGGATGATTTCCTGCATCTAACTTCAATCTAATTCAAACACGTAGTAATATGAAATGAGTTTAAGGATTATACACCAAAAGTGTAAAATGTTTGACACGGTCATTCAATTATATCTCAGTGCTATATTACTTGAGTTTAATTTATATACAAAATATGTGTATACATGTTTTAAATGTCTACTAATTATAGTAACCACTTCATGTGGCCATCTATTTTTATTGGTGGATAGTGTAATAAGTTTTATAAAGTAAGTGTACACAAATTAAACCCATATTACTCCTTAAAATATCTCCATAAATAGATATAATTGGGTGATTGTGTATAACGTGTTTTTACACGATTTGTGCTTAGTCTTTAAACTCATATGTCAAATACCAGCAATACTTACCAGTTTTCTCTTTTTCACATCTCTATATATATTCTCTTTAACCTCTTCCTTTTGTGGAACTAACTTAGTTTTTGGGAGAACCTTAGCTACACTTATTAGTATCTGCTTCAGCAACCAATGTGGAATCATATCCTCTGCAAACTGCTCAAGAAAACTGATTATTTCACCTATACATGGATCCAGCCGTTAATTAATTTTAGTTGTAGTTGAATTCATGGGGTACCTTGCACAAAGGTGCAATAAGAGCAGCACCATCCCATGCAGTAGGTTGTTTGAAGTGAATTTTCAAAGCAATGGCTCCTCCCATAGACTCACCTAACAAGAAGCTTGGTAAATGGTGATACTCCTTTTGTCCTGTCAAATAATAGTGCAAAATCAAGTTAGTTACTGAAAGAGTATTATCAAATTAACAAAATTTCAAAACAATCACTGAAATTGAAAATGAGATAATACTCTTTATTTTTGAGAAATGCTCGACGACATCATTCACTAGATTCTCAAAGCTGGGAATATAACCATGAAGACCATCAGAGAGGCCAAATCCAGGGTAATCCAATGCAAATACTCCAAATCCAGATGATGCTAACTTCCGTGCAACTCCTAATAGAAAATACAAGATAAAATGGCATCTAATTATTTATCTCTTTTCTGCATTGGTAAATAAATTATACAACTAATTTTTAACTATTGTAGATATATATTGTCATGCCTTCAAAGTAAAATGTACAAGTGTCTGCATAACCATGACAGTAACAAACGATTGCTTTCAAAGGAGATCCTTCTGGTAGCCAACTTTTAGAGAATACTTTTAGTCCTCTGGAGTTCACTTCATAAACCTGTACATAAATAAATATTAGGAATTGTTCAGTAATATATGATCAGCATTTCTGTGATACTATATATATTAGCTGGAAATTTCATAAAGAATGTTCATGATTCCGGATTTTTTTTTCCAGGTTTCCGGAAACATGTAATTCTGGAAAGTTTAATTTTTTTACATTGCGTCTTTTCATTCATTCTCACTTCTTTCTTATTTCTTCTTTCTAATTTTCTAATGATTAATTCTATAGATGCATCTTTTGTTCGAATTGAGTTATTAGACAATTTTTTTTTGACAGCAAATTCATTCATTCATTCATTCATTCATTCATTCATTCATTCATTCATTCATTCATTGTGGTTATGTAGAAATTGTACATAAAGGGAGATGATGAATGTAATTTTGCCCAAACAAATAATTATTAGATGTAATAAGTGCAAGTTAAGGGGTGTCACAGCTCTTAAAATAAGTAAGAGACTAAGAGCTGACTTAAAATGGAGTTACTTTAATTGATTTCCACGTTAATTGACATAAAAACAAAGCTAACTCATCTTATGCAAACAAAAGTTAAACGCAAAATCGTTTGGAAAGGAATGACAAATGAATGATATCAAAAGTCAAAACCTGATTTGTTCGTCACTCACGAAGTTTTTACATAAATTTATTTCTGGATGCAATTAAATCTCTTAACAACTAAACTATTTATACACGTACGAAATGTTAAAGAGTTACATACCTCTTCCATCTTCACCTCATCTGCTGGTAACTGCTGCAAAATTCAAAAACAGATAAGTGAATTGCAAACCTCTTAATTAGTATGATATAAACATATTTAATACCAAACGGTCAAAGTAAGGTAACTGAAATAAGCAGTGATCAATGGCAAATGTAGAAATTGTGTGTGTGTGTGTGTATATATATATATATATATATATATATATATATATATAGAGAGAGAGAGAGAGAGAGAGAGAGAGAGAGAGAGAGGAAATAAGAAAAATGACCCGAAATAAGCAGTGATCAATGGCAAGCTGAATATCCTTGAAAGCCTCACGAGCACGCCGCCTAGCAGGTGCCTCATCCATGTTGGACAGATAAATGCTCTTCATCTCCTCACTCATTCCTTCTATTATTTCTTCATTTGAGGTTACAGCCATTTCTCCTTTGATCTCTCCTTAAGTTCTTCCTCTCTACAAAATATATATGTTATGAGAGAGAGAGAGAGAGAGAGAGAGAGAGAGAGAGAGAGTATAATGAGTAGTACGTATATATGTGCAAGTTGAGGAATGCAAGGGAATGAAATGTGTCTCCTCACCAATATATCAGCAGCTAGCTAGCGCAGCCAGTGGGAAGTGGGAGGCTCCAATAGAAGAGGGAGTTTGAATTGACAAGGAACAACTGCTTAGACTAGTAAATCACAGGAGGAGGAGTTTGGTTCCAAAATTAATTTACAAGTGGGTGGGGAGTTAATGTTTTCTCACCTTATACATTTATTATTTCCTTTTACGTTACACACCTCTACAATGTGCCCCTGCCCTCTATCTACTACCGCACAATAATTTTAAATATGTTATAAATATTTTGTGGTCTGGCGGGGTTAATTTGCATCCCCCGTCACTATTTCTATCAGGGTCGGATTTTGTAACCTCCATCCCTTTCCAAAACGGGGACGAGTTTCCTGTTGGAATCCGTTTTTGCCACAAATTTATAGGAAGAGTAAAAAAATATTTATGATAATTAATAAAATAAAATCATCATAATTATACAATGATAAAATAAATTTACAAGTATTAAAATAGATTGTTGAGTTCTTTTCTATATTTAAATTAGTAAGTAAGCTAGTGAGTAACACAAAATAACATAACAAGTTGTAGAACCCATTTTATCATCAAACAGCAAGTAAAATAAATGATGAGTAGAAATTCAGACTGAGAGTAAGTTAGAATGCATTTCAATATGTAGATTTATACAAACAGATTAATGCTATGTCTGATCACTAAAAAGTAAACAGTATTATCGAGGGAAAATCCCTTGTTGAAGTCAGTAAATCCCTCGCTAAAAGACATTTGCGACAGAATTAACGACATCCAAATTTTGTCGCTAAAAGAATCTTGGTTAGCGATGAAATTTTAAATCTGTCACTAACGATTAATGAGGGAATATTCCGACACTAACATTGAATGACATGTGTCCTAACTTTCAGTGACACATGTCCTAATTAGCGAGGGATCGAATATTCCCTAGCCAATGGCCACTAATTAATTTTTTTAAAAGAAACCTGCTTTTTTTATTTTATAATATATTAATAAATCAATTCAAAATAAATATTCAAAAAAATACAAATAATCACAAACTAGTTTGAAATGTTATAACATAATCCAAATCCAAATCAACATAAATATAATCAAACTCCAAATCAATATAAACACAATCCAAATCAACATAATTCTAATAGGGCTCATCGGGATCATCAGACTCAAAACCTAGACCCATATGTCTTCTAGCTCCTATTGTACTGTAACATCTCCTCCTGCTGATAGACCACCTTCAAGAAGTCATCATGCATACTTCTTATCGTCTTATCATAACACCTCATATTCAGTCCTTGAGCCTGCGGGTGTTGCGCCTGAGCCTACAGCTGTTATGCTTGAGCTGCTCTGTCACCTCATCCGAAGGAGGAGGAGGAGGTCAACTGCTAGATGCTCCACTGGTGTCAAAGTGATCGACCCCAAACTCCATAAATGGAGCCAAGGGCCTCGAACCATACAGACGACCCTTATTCTTCCCGCCTACCACATTCTCCCAATTGCGGTTCCCCAATGCTATAATCTGAGGGGGAAGTAGATCAAGTGAGTTAGGATTCCAGCTTTCGTGAGTCGGCTCAACAATCGTCTCAGTATGTTCCTCCTATTTTGCATAAGCAAAAAACATAGCATAATTAGTGCCCCATTTTAAGAAAATAACATTATAACACAAATCAAGTTGTATATTTACCTTAGTCTTCCTCGAGCGCTCATCAACATAAGCCCTGATATCCTTCCTCACATGTGTGGCCCTATGTAGCTCAGCAATAGTGAGATTGCGTCTGGCCTTCTTACTCTATAAAAATGAACAACACGTTTTCAACGGTTCCTAACTAATCGCCCTAACTAAACTAAAATAACAAAAAGATTTTTAAAATAATTTACTAATCTGACAACATGTTGAGCCCGATTGGTGGAGCTGTAACAGTGAAGCGAGCCACCCTTTTCTGAATTTCTATTCTTCTTCGCTTTTTCAGCACTATTTTTTATATTTTTCAATTGTCGAATGAGCCTGAAGGCATTCCAAAGAAGGTCCCCTATGGACTTCGTTGTTCGTCTTTACACTGCAACTTATAGAGCAAGTTCGGCAATTGCTTGCTCATACTATGGAAAAAATTTTCTGCACCATTGCATCATGTTCGGGCAGCCAAGTCACTCAACTCTGTATTAAACAAAACCAAAATATGTATTAATAATTATATTAAACATTAAAGAATACATTAAAATTACTTACCTTAAACAAGTCCAAAAAAATCTTTCTTTTTCTTGGCATCGACTTTTGTCCACTTTGGATGGAAGTCTTGAAAATAGTGTTTCCGAATGACAAAAGTGATCGCTGATGAAGCGGCCTTCAAAGGAAGAAACTTGCATCATGAAAGATATATCAAACAATCAAATATATATAAGTCGTTGCATAATTAAATTAAAAAAGAGTCAAACAATGCTTACGCGTCACCAAAGGGTATGATGACTTTGTGTCGTCGACCATCAACACCGACAATCACCTTCACTTTCTCTGCCTCGGATAATGAATCCGAATTAGCACGATCATCATGGGGCTCAGTATGATCATCCTGCAGGGGCTGAGTATGTAATCGGGTGTAGGCATATATAACACAACTGGTGTACCCATATACCCTACTAAGGTGGTGTGCCCATAGGATGTTGAGGGGGGACCATATACCCTACTGGTGTTCCCAAACACCCTGTTGGTGTGCCGATATAACCAACTTGTGTGCCCATATACCCAGCTGGTGTGCCCATAGGATGTTGAGGTGGGCTAATAAAATATCCAGATGGGTTCATAGGACACCAAATTGGGCCACAGGGAGAATGAACAGCTGTGGGCAACTGGAGCAGAATGTGAAGTCTCTACAGCTCCTCTAGTAGTAGTAGTGGTCTGGGGCATCCCCATATATCTATCCCCCATATTAATCGTGACCTCATGACTTCGACGATGCCTCCTCTATGGGTCAGAACCTCCTTCTGGATCCATATCATTGAAAAGCAAACGAAATGCAAGAACAATAATGATATGTATTAATTAATAAATAAATTTATTAATAATTATAATAATAATAATAAATGAAATGTGATATATATTAATAATTAAAAGTAAATGAGCAATCAACTAGATGCGGGGATAAATACTAATCAGAATAAATTTGATACTAATAAGACTAATCTAATTCATCATCTTCACCTGCTTCATCTTCTTCATCTTCTCCATCTTCTTCTAATACCGGTTCAACATCTTCAATGTGGAGTCGATCATCATGTAAGGTATCAAATTGTTAAACTTCAACTACCTTATTGATGCCTGACATTTCATTCACTTGATAAGGAACCTCATCCCCCATATTAGTGGCTTCAATGCGACCCTGTGGTTTTGTCTTTATTGCAACACACCATCTTCCGGAGTTGATGGATATGGAACATAATACACTTGCCTCACATTTTTCAGGCATGATAATCGGATCATAGACTTTATGCCTTCTATCCATTCAAAATGTCCACAATATTACATTTTGGGATTCAATTTTGTTCTTCTAACCGATGGATCAAATCAACTACAATAAAACAAAACAATTCTCTTTTGATAGTCTAAATATTTGTATTCAAGTTCATATAAGTGTTGGATCACACCGTAGTTGTTATGGACACAAAGGGCATGGAGATTCAAGACTTGACACTTGGACCAATAACAAGAGGAAGAGCGAGGAAGATTAAAGAACAATTGGAAGCTCAAATGATTAATTTGCTTAATGATAGCAAATGTTCTAAAATTGTTCCATGTCTTTTCAATGCTCTTATAGTTAATATTTCATAGAAATTTATAATTGTAATAAGCCAAACATTTTTAGGCATATTATTTCCCTTTCATAAAAGCCTAATTGTGTAAGGCCTAGTTTGGGCTTGAATTTGGGCTTTTAGTGGTTATGTTTGCTTTTTAGTGAGCCCACAACCTATTCTCTATAAATAGGTAGGGTTTTGCAAGTTGTAAGGACCTTTGATCATATTTTTAATTTGAGAGGAATTAGCATAAGTGCTCTCTCTAGGGTTCTTCTTTGAAACCGTCTTTGGGATCTTATCAAGAGCTTAGGGTTTTTGTGGCGATCCAAACATGAGGATTATCATCTTTCCACGAAAGATGTGGCTTCTCTTCCCCACATAGATTCATTCCTTGTCTTCCCATCTTTTTGATTTTCTTCCCCTTTTATTGTTTATCGTCTCGTTAATTCTTTGATAATGGTACGATCCTCTATTTTAGTTGAATTAGTAACAATAATTCACATCAAGTGGTATCATTGAGCCTTCTCCATAATCGAATTTTCTTGATAGAAAAAAAAATCCAATCGTGTTTGATCATTAAAAAATGTCATCGCCGCCATCGTGTTTCATATTTCCATCGTACCTGTTTTTATTTTTTCCCCTCTCGTTGACGTGTTGCTATTTTTTTTTATTCTTGTGTTCTGACTTGTCATGCCAATTTGTGGTCAGGTCATGCTTTTGGGGGATTATTTGTTTCAAGTGCAATTTGTGCTTGTGGTCAGTGCAAATATTGCACCCTGTTACCGTCCCTGTCAAGTGTGGTGAGTGCACAAAACCTAGGTGACTTTTCTATTAATTCAACAGTTTCTTCTCTTTAAAGCTAGGTTATATGATAGTGATTATTTGTGTTGTCAAGTCCACTTTATGAGTCCAATTCTGTTTTGGTTTGCCCACCGAGAATTCTAGTAGCAAAAAAAAAGTATAAAAAAAAAGTTCAAAAAAAAAGTAGAAAAAAAACTGCCGAGAGTGTGAATAGAGCACGTGGCACAAAAAAAAGTGTATTAGTAAAAGACGCTACTATGGGCAAAATTGTCCAAACCAAATTAGAAAATTCTGAAAAAAAAAATCTACAATATTTCCCAACTCATTGGTGAACTTTTGAATTTTTTCTGGAATTTTTGGACTTCATTTGAGGTGTTTTTACCCAGACACACAAATATTACACTATTTTGTCTAATGTCTTCAACTAGTGAGTCATTCTTTGTCTTTTTGTCTTTCTTTTGAGTGTGCTTTCTTTGTTATTTGTTTCTTGGTTGTCTTTAAACTTCCTTAAGTTTTGTCTTAGAGTTTCAAATTGTCCTTTTTTGGCCTCTTGGATGTTAATTTTAATTGCTTGTTTTGTCACAACTTCTCTAAGTTTACAACAAACTTGATAAGCGATTTGATTGGTTCTTTTAAGAGTCCAAGAGCGACACTTTTAGGGAGTGGTAAAAGGCAAGAGAGTATATCATTAAAAAAAAGAGCCAATTGAGTGACAAACACGAGTGACCATTATTGAGTGTAAACACTAAGGTGTGTGGAGAGGTCCTTTTTAATTTATTTATTTTTTTAAAAAAATATTGTTCTATATATTATTGTTGTGATCTTGGATACTTAAATATGGGTGATTCTATACCTCATTCCCCAAGGACGGCTTCCCTTGTTGATCATTTGACTAGAATGATGAATGCTCAAACCATTGCATTTAATAATCAAGTCAATGAATTGAGGGAGGAATTTTTGCATCAAAGAGATACAAGGTCTAATCATGGGAGACATTCTCAAGATGATGAGTTTGATGATGAAACCGACAGAGAAAGAAGGCGTGAAAGAAGGCATAGGGGTCATGGTAGGCATCATAGAAATAATGGAGATGATAATAGAAGGCCAAGGGAAAGGTATGAGGGAGGAAAAATCAAGTTCCCATCCTTTCATGGCAAGAATGATGCCGATGCATACTTAGATTGGGAACTCAAAATTGACCAACTATTTGAGGCCCATGAAGTTGAAGAAGCAAGGAGGGTGAAACTTGCAACTTTGGAGTTTAAAGATTATGCTTTGTTGTGGTGGGATCAACTTGTGAAAGATAGAAGAAGATGTGGTGCTAGACCACTTGAAGATTGGGAGGAGTTGAAAACAATATTGAGAAAAAGATATGTACCTTCACACTACACTAGGGAGCTCCAACAAAAGCTCCAAAGATTGAAGCAAGGAAACAAAAGTGTGGAAGACTATCACAAAGAATTTGAAACCTTGAGGATAAGAGCCAACACAAAGGAGGATGACAAAGCCCTTATAGCTAGGTTCCTCAATGGCCTAAGCTATGACATAAGGGATGTGGTTGAACTTCAACATTTCATGGACATAGAAGAGTTGGTCCACCAAGCCTCAAAGGTGGAGCAACAAATCAAGAGAAAAAGCAACTACAAGAAATACTCCTCATCCAAGGATTCCTCATCATGGAAGCATAAAGACTCCTCCACTTGGAATGATAAGTACAAGAGGGAGGGTGAATCAAGCAAAGAGGCCACAAGGTCTATAGAAGGTAAGTCTTCTAACCCTTCTCAAGAAAAAAATTCTTTTACTTCTACCACTTCTTCTCGTTCATCAAAGTGTTTTAAATGCTTAGGAAGAGGACACATTGCATCTAATTGTCCAAACAAAAGAGTAATGATTTCTAAAAGAAAAGATGCCTATGATTCCAATTCCTCATCATATTACTCCGCCTCACCATCTTCCGCTAGTGAAAATGAAAATGGTTGTGAGTTGGCTCCCATGCAAGGAGACCTTCAAATGGTTAGGAGACTCCTAGGAGTCAATGTGAAGGAAAATGATCAATCACAAAGGGAAAACATTTTCCACACAAGATGTTTAGTGGAGGGAAATGTTTGCTCTTTAATAATTGATGGTGGTAGTTGTACAAATGTGGCTAGCTCTAGATTAGTCAATAAACTTTCTTTGAAAACAACTAGTCATCCTAGGCCATATAAACTTCAATGGCTTGTTGAAAATGAGGAAATTTTGGTGGACAAGCAAGTTTTGGTTTCTTTTAGCATAGGCAAGTATAATGATGAAATATTATGTGATGTTGTGCCTATGGAAGCCTGCCATATCCTTTTAGGTAGGCCTTAGCAATTTGATAGAATGGTAGTTCATGATGGTAAATCCACTACAAGAAAACCTGTTTTTAGCCACCAAAATTTGCCACGGGGTATGGGCCGGTGGCTAATTTGCCACGGAATATGGGTTGGTCGCTAAATATGAGACGGAATATTAGCCCACTCACTACCTCTTCTCTCAACTCCTTCGTATCACTCACTTCTCACAAACGCTCACTTCTCTCAAACCCTCACACACCGTACCCACTCTCTTCTCCCTCAACCTCCGCCTTCTTCCACCCTCCTCTTACCTTCTCCGCCCTTCGCTGCCCTAGTCGACGCTTCTCCACCCTCCCTATCCACCTACAACCTCCTCTCCTCCGTTCCCTCTCACTCTTCCTCCCTAAAATCGGCCACCACCATAAAAACAGTAAAGGTATTCTTCTTCTTCCTCAAGGGTAAGTTTTCTGCTTCTATTCTACTTCTACTCTACTTCTATTTAACAAAAAAGCCCTAAATTTTGATTAACTCGAACCCTAACCCCTATTCCCAATTTGACAGTATCAATTTGAACCCTAATCCCATATTCTTAATCCGTTGGTTTCATTTGTCCCTATATATCATTCATTTGTAATCATTCAGTTTTCTTTCATATTTTTAGCTGAATTTGTTGTTTTCTTTGCAATTTCAATAGGGTTTAAAATGTTTGGATGGTTGGAGGTCCTTGCTAGGAGGTTTTTCCTGAACCAATACACACAGGTATATTTATGTGTTCAAATAAATTTTGTTGTGTATGTTTTAGGGTTAAAATCGGTTATGTGTGCTTAACATTTGTTTGTAGGGTGAAAGCTATATCTTGTGGGGTTAGTTTTTTTTGTGTTTGTGTTTGTGAAAGCTAAAACCTGGTATATGTCTTTGTGTTTGTATCTTCATAGCTTAAGCATAAGGTTCCAAGACTTCTAGGTTTTTATAAGCAACAATATTAAGTGATCTTCAACTGTGTGTATTTTTCTTAATCTGTTGTGGAGTATGTCTTAACCTCTCACTTTTTGCTAGGTATTTTTCTTTGTTCTCACAAAAAAATCCATTTTAGATTTATAATACTAAAAAGTATTTGTCTTTACTTCAAAATAGTTAAATGATTAATTTGTTCCAAAGACTGATAAGTAAAATAGATTCCCATTACAAGTTAACAAAAAGAGATTTGTTTGGCAAAACCATTAAGTTGGATATGGACAAAAGACTTGAATTAAAATGGGGAGCTTTAGATCATCAATTCTTAAATTTTAGTCTAATTTATGTGATGTAATGTGTTTTCCCTTTTTTATAGATTTTCGACACTAGCTCGCTTGAATTTCAACATGTATCATTTCATGTTCATAATGTTCAATATTTTTGAGACTTTGTGCTTCACATTGGTAATGGGACTGGTTACTTAGTTGGCGACAAATTAGTAGTTTGCAGGGTAAATTAGTTTTATTCTATAGGTTTTTTCATGACTTTGACTAATCCCTTGTTTATCTATAGACAGACCCTTGTAGTTAAAGTACCTCTTTCATTGTTATTTTAATGGTTATGTCATTTATTCATTGATTGTGCAGGTTGGTTATGGAAGACCTGCACTTATGGCCACTTTGACTAAACAAGTGAACATGTGTTTGACCTGCACTTATTTTAATGGTTATGTTGAAGATGCCATTGAATTAAATTTAACTGATTCCCTTCCTTGATTTGTGTGTCAATTGCTGAAATTTCATATAACGAATGCAGGAAGTACTTGGCAATAATGTTGACCAAACAGGATCCAATTTCATCCTAGAAAACTCAGATTTTATTTTTCTCATGGGAAAGTTTGTCCAATTGGATTATAAGAAAATTTAAACCGCGAAGAGTTATTAATTACCATGTTAGTAATTACTATGTCTTCTGATTTTAAACACTGTTCTCTTCTATTTTTCTGATTTGGAGAAAACTGATCGATTACATCTGTACGTGGGTGACAGAACTGTGGATTTGAGGGGACTGGATGGGAAGGACTGGAAGGTGCTGAAAAAAGCTCCAGAAGGTTCCAGCGATGAGTTATTCGGTTGGAAGTGATTCTCGAAGGTACACGCCAGAAGGTTAACTCTTATGAACTTCCAATTTTGTGTGTTGCAATTTGGACAGATTTCATTGAGTTATGTTCATATACTCTTATAGTTTCCTGTTTGTACCATGTTTTGAAAACTGTTATCAAGCCAGTTTTTGTTACCATTATTACCTCTTCATAAGTTCAATAATGTGTTTGGTTCTGCCCTTTATAGATTTAAATTTTAATTAGTATCTACTGCTAGCTAGCCAACGTGAATTGTGTATCTAAATGTGTATAGTACCTTTGTGGTTAGTTTGGACTATGTCAACAGGTCCAACATCACGTCTCTTGTTTGAAAAGGTATATTGTTTTTCTCACAATCCATTGAAAACTGCTTTACTTATTGGTAAGTAAGTTTCTGCAAGTGTAAAGTGATGATAATAAAGTAGACTTGTGGAAGCCTATTATGTTTAAGTAATAAATCATGAAAAATTAGAATAGCCATGAACTAGACAATTGCCATTATAACTGCCATTTGATAGAGAGATAGAGATATGAACATGAATATGAATCCACTCCTTTTCTTTCCGTTTCCCAATCCATACTTCTATCTTTATATGTTTGTGTTCTGCTCTCAGATTATCATCATCTTCGGGAATAGCAATCATCCCTAGAGAAACAATTGTTTCTAGTGTGGAGGTATTTTGGAGGATATAGCTAATCTGATATGTTTTTGCTAAAAATCTTTCAACTAAAACATATAAAGTGAAGTCATTGTTTGATGAATTCCCAAAACTATTTGCAAATTTTATTTAACATCTATCGTTAGACTTTATCAGTGGTTTGGAGTTTAGGGATTTTGCATAGTATATGGGCAATGAGTAATCTCAAATTATTACTTTTTCTTTTTCTTAGTTAACTTTGCTATGACCACTTTATACATTCTAATTATCATTATGTTCTGTATTGCATGTAGATCAAAGCTGAAAAGACTTCATGGAAAATTGGTTCATCGTTTGCAATAAAGAAGGTGGTGGAGTTCACCTAAAGTGCAAATTGATTTGGATTCCAATTTGATAGATGAAAATACAACAGAAGAAAATCTAAAGAAACACCAGCTTCCACCTGATAATGAGTACCTTTCAGTATTTATTTAGTTTCTTTTCTCAATTAATATTCTGTATTAGCTAACATGTTTATGCAATAGGTTCTTAGATAGATAGTTAATAATTCTTAATTCTTTTCAAGAGTTATTGTAAAGTAAGTTACAACTCTTTATATTAGTAAACTTTTCCTTTTGCAATAAAAACTGAATGTAATATTTTGGGCAAAATATGTTGTAGAATTTAAAGTATGATTTAATTTTTTTTAAATTTTTTTATATTTGCGACGGATTCGTGATGGAATTTGCGACGACTTTGCCACGGTTATTTGCGATGGAAAAATTTGCGACGGAAAATTTCGTGGCAAACGATTTGCGACGAGCGTTTTTGCGATCGATTTTTGTCAATCGCAAATTCCGTCGGAAATGCTATTTTGCGACGGAATTTGGTCCATTTGCGACGGAAAATGCCGTCGCAAACGAGCGATTTTCTTGTAGTGATCTAACACTTTCACCTTTGTGCATAACAAACACAAAGTGACTCTTTTACCTCTTAGTCCCAAAGAAGTTTGTCATGATCAAATAATTTTGAAACAAAAAACAGAACAAGAGAAAAATAATGCTAAAGGAAATATCATCTTAAATATCAATCCATCTTGTGCGTCAGATTCCACTCCAAACGTGGAGAGTTTGTTTCTTAGAGAGCATGTGGTTAGGAAAACCTTATTGGCAAGACAACCTTTATATTTGCTTTATTGTAATGACTTGTGTTTGTCTTCTTCTCAAGAGGTTTCCTCTAATGCTTTGGATTGTCTATTGCATGCTTTTAATGATGTGTTCCCAAAGGATATACCTCAGGGCCTACCCCCTTTAAGAGGCATTGAGCACCAAATTGATTTGCTTCCAAGTGCTTCTTTGCCCAATAGGCCTCCTTATAGGAGTAATCCGGAACAAACAAAAGAAATAGAAAGACAAGTCCAAAAGCTTGTGAATAGTGGTTGGATTGGGGAAAGCCGAAGCCCTTGTGCCATGCCGGTCATCTTAGTCCCCAAAAAGGATGGATCTTGGCGTATGTGCACCGATTGTAGGGCCATTAATAACATCACAATTAAATATAGGCACCCAATACCTAGACTTGATGACATGCTTGATGAGTTACATGGTGCTTGCATTTTTTCCAAAATTGACTTAAAGAGTGGGTACAATCAAATAAGGATCAAAGAGGGAGAAGAATGGAAAACTGCTTTTAAGACCAAATTTGGGCTTTACGAGTGGTTGGTCATGCCTTTTGGCTTGACTAATGCACCTAGCACTTTTATGCGTTTGATGAACCATGTCTTAAGAAATTTCATTGGAAAATTTGTTGTTGTCTACTTTGATAACATTCTCATATATAGTCTTAATATGCATGATCACATTGACCATTTGAGAAGTGTCTTGAATGTTTTGAGAAGTGAGAAGTTGTATGCTAATCTTGAAAAGTGTAGTTTTTGCAAAGATGAACTTACGTTTTTGGGATTTGTTGTGAGTTCACAAGGTGTTAAGGTTGACGAAGCTAAAATCAACGCCATCAAGGATTGGCCTACACCAAAGTGTTTAAGTGAAGTGAGGAGCTTCCATGGCTTAGCTAGTTTTTATAGGCGCTTTGTGCCTAACTTTAGCACATTAGCCGCTCCTTTGAATGAAATTGTTAAAAAGAATGTGTCTTTTAGATGGGGAAGAGAGCAAGAAGAAGCCTTCAATGCTCTCAAAGATAAATTGATGAATGCCCCAATTTTAGCGCTACCCAATTTTGCAAAAACTTTTGAACTTGAATGTGATGCCTCCAATATAGGCATAGGAGCCGTGCTACTTCAAGAAGGCCATCCCATTGCCTACTTTAGTGAAAAGTTGAGTGGAGCCAGTTTAAACTACTCCACCTATGACAAAGAGTTGTATGCTTTAGTGAGGGCATTGCACACTTGGCAACATTATTTAATTCCCAAAGAATTTGTGATCCATAGTGACCATGAATCTTTGAAGTATCTAAAGAGCCAAGGAAAGCTTAACAAGCGACATGCCAAATGGGTAGAATTCCTTGAACAATTTCCTTATGTCATTAAACATAAAAAGGGGAAAGCAAATGTAGTGGCGGATGCTCTTTCTAGGAGATATGCTTTAATCACCACCCTTCAAACTAGGTTATTAGGTTTTGACCATTTGAAAGAATTATATGCCTTGGATGATGATTTTGCCTCTCTTTTTAATGCTTGTGAACTTATGTCTCATGATTCATATTATAAGCATGATGGGTATTTGTTTAAAGGAAATCAATTGTGCATCCCTAAATGTTCTTTGCGTGAGTTACTTACTAGGGAAGTGCATGAAGGGGGATTAATGGGACATTTTGGGGAGCATAAGACTTTAGAGATGTTGCATGAGCATTTCTTTTGGCCTAAAATGAGGCATGATGTGCATTTGATATGTTCTAGATGCATTGTTTGTAAAAAGGCTAAATCCAAAAGTATGCCTCATGGTTTGTACACTCCCCTCCCTATACCATCCTCCCCTTGGGTTGATTTGTCTATGGATTTTGTATTGGGTTTGCCTAAAAACAAGCACGGGCATGATTCTATATTTGTAGTGGTTGACCGTTTTTCCAAAATGGCCCACTTTATTGCTTGCCAAAAAGTTGATGATGCTTGTAACATTGCTAATTTATTTTTCAAGGAAGTGGTCAAGTTGCATGGTGTTCCCAAATCCATTGTATCGGATAGGGACTCAAAATTTTTAAGTCACTTTTGGAAAACCTTATGGGCTAAGCTTGGTACTAAGCTTCTATTCTCTACTACTTGCCACCCCCAAACGGATGGCCAAACCGAAGTAGTCAATAGGACCTTAGGTACCATGCTTAGGACCATTTTACACTCTAATTTGAGGACATGGGAGGAATGCCTACCTTTTATTGAGTTTGCTTATAATAGAGTGCCTCATAGCACTACATCTTACTCTCCATTTGAGGTAGCATATGGTTTTAATCCACTAACCCCTCTTGATTTAATTCCTTTGCCCATAAGTGATGATGTGCTACACAAGGATGCCAAAGATAAAGCCAAATTTGTGCAAGAGCTACATGCCAAGGTCAAGGAAAATATTGAGAAAAAGGTAGAGCACTATGCTAAGAGTGCCAACAAAGGAAGGAGAAAAATGGTTTTTGAACCCGGTGATTGGGTTTGGGTTCACTTTAGGAAGGAAAGGTTTCCTTCCCAAAGAAAGTCCAAGCTCCAACCTAGGGGTGATGGACCCTTTCAAGTTTTGGAGCGCTACAATGATAATGCATACAAGATAGATTTGCCCGGTGAGTATAATGTGAGTGCTACTTTTAATGTCAGTGACCTTTCTCCCTTTGATGTAGGTACACAGGAGCACCTTGAAGATATTGAAGATTCAAATTCGGGGTCGAATTCTTTTCAAGAGGGAGGGAATGTTATGGACACAAAGGGCATGGAGATTCAAGACTTGACACTTGGACCAATAACAAGAGGAAGAGCGAGGAAGATTAAAGAACAATTAGAAGCTCAAATGATTAATTTGCTTAATGATAGCAAATGTTCTAAAATTGTTCCATGTCTTTTCTATGCTCTTATAGTTAATATTTCATAGAAATTTATAATTGTAATAAGCCAAACATTTTTAGGCATGTTATTTCCCTTTCATAAAAGCTTAATTGTGTAAGGCCTAGTTTGGGCTTGAATTTGGGCTTTTAGTGGTTATGTTTGCTTTTTAGTGAGCCCACAACCTATTCTCTATAAATAGGTGGGGTTTTGCAAGTTGTAAGGACCTTTGATCATATTTTTAATTTGAGAGGAATTAGCATAAGTGCTCTCTCTAGGGTTCTTCTTTGAAACCGTCTTTGGGATCTTATCAAGAGCTTAGGGTTTTTGTGGCGATCCAAACATGAGGATTATCATCTTTCCACGAAAGATGTGGCTTCTCTTCACCACATAGATTCATTCCTTGTCTTCCCATCTTTTTGATTTTCTTCCCCTTTTATTGTTTATCGTCTCGTTAATTCTTTGATTATGGTACGATCCTCTATTTTAGTTGAATTAGTAACAATAATTCACATCAGTAGTAGTCATCTTCACCTCCTTCTGTGATCCCTTTTACATAAAACCCACTATTAATTGTTTGTTTTCTCTCACTCCATGATTAGGTGTCAAATTTGTAACCGTTAACGAGGTACGTGTGCCACTCATTAACAGAACGAAAAGGACCATCAGTTAAGTTTGTCAAGTGTTGGATTAGGGGAGTTGGTTCCTCTTCATAAATCAAAGTAAACACATATGGAAAAAATAAGTCATGTCTTATATCTACTTTAAACGATAGACATTAAAACATTAATGTCTATAGATTGAAAAGTAATTGTTCATACTCTTTAGATTGAAAATTGATCAAGACATCATTTAACTTCATACTCTAAATGTCTATAGATTGGAAAATGAAATGAAGCATACTTACCCAAGATATGAATTGTAACAGTCTGGACCCTTTTCTTTCTTAGTAGGCTACCCATCACTGCACATCATGATCTTCTCTACCCCCAATGTAGAGTTTTTGCCTTCCGTGGGAATCGAACCATGTACCGTGGGAATCAATTGGTAGTGGGAATGCATTGAGCTTGTACTTGAGCCCAGGGTACATGGTTCGATTCCCACAGAAGGCAAAAACTCTACTTGGGGGGTAGAGAAGATCATGATGTGCAGTGCTGGGTAGCCTACTAACACTTTTCTTTCTTAGTAGGCTACCCAGCACTACACATCATGATCTTCTCTACCCCCCATGTAGAGTTTTTGCCTTCTGTGGGAATCGAACCATGTACCCTAGGGCTCAAGTACATGCTCAATGCATTCCCACTATCAATTGGGCTACTAGTTCAATTGGTACGTAGTGGGAATGCATTGAGTATGCACTTGAGCCCCAGGGTACATGGTTTGATTCCCATGGAAGGCAAAAACTCTACATGGGGGGTAGAGAAGGTCATGATGTGCAGTTCTGGGGTAGCCTACTAGAAAGAAAATGGCCCAGACTATTACATGAATTAACTTCAGTGCAATCGATCTAGACATGAACATGTGTTGATTCATCTTAATAAAAGTCATCGAAATAACCATATCTCCAAATTTGTAACATTGAGGTCTGGGTCATAAGTTGAATCTGCAATGGATTGAAGTTGATTTGTCGATATGAAGTCAAACACCTTAACAAGACAAGATATCAAGATCGTTGCACTAAACGACAAATAACAATAACACCGCATTCAGACGACAGAATCAAGGAAAATATGAAATTAAAGTTAGATCAATGTGGGAACCACTGAGTTAGATAAAAACACAGATTTTAGGTCAAAAAACTAACTGAATACCACCCCTCGCTGGTGGGTTAGTGTTGTGTAGAAAAGGTGATGTGCAATTATACACAGTCGCAACAAGTAATAAAGAGTAAGTAAAAATCATTCCCACGAGGGTTGTTTCCTTTTTTATTTAAATTAGTAAGTAAGTTTGTGAGTAACACAAAATAACATAACAAGTCGTAGAATCCAATTTTATCATCAAACAACGAGTAAAATAAATGATGAGCAGAAATTCAGCTTGAGAGTAAGTTGGAATGGATTTCACTATGTAAAATCATAAAAATAGATCAATGCTATGTCTGATGCTGTGGCATTGGCTTTTGTAGCAGATGATGCGTGCCTTTCAATCACTATCGTCAGGGTTTCATTACAGGGGCTTATGTATATTAAGTGCCCACAATATTTAAGCACGGGTTACTAAAGTGTCCTTCAAAAATCACTCAGCCATATTAACCTTTGAGATCAATTTATAAACTATGTCTGAATCTATATAAATGGTACTTATATTTAGATCATCAGTTCTAAAATAAGTATTAGAAAAACTATTACGTAAAGGATAAAAAACTAAACATTACATTAAAATCATTATTATTTTTACATAGCTAGAACATCCCAACTATAAGAGAGTTAGCTTATAATGAGCAACAAACACAAGAAATCTCTATTATACTAAACCATAAGTTTTGAAAAGTTAACGTCCACGTCACATATTCACAATTAAACACATCAGATGCACCTCATTTCCACATATGCAAAAATAGTCCACTTAGACAACACGAGACCAACTAATATAAAAGACATCAGCGTCCAATATTTTGCATTATTTAAAACAGGAAGATCTAACCCACGGACAAACAAACAAAGGGCTGAGATTTGCCAAACTCTCATCCAAAATATCAACGGTTCAGCTGGCACGAAATTACGGCTGAGAAAAAAAAGGCAGCCATTCAATACATGGATCGTGTCTCTTTCCTAGCATTTATACTATTTGATGACCAGTAAATGATATCCCTAAAAAATGGGATCATCATTTCTCTCTTCGATGGCTCTCCCCTCTCATTTCAATGCATATCCCTAGGATTGTTCAATGCATATCAATTGATTTAACTATTCTCTCACTCTCTCTTCGATGGCTCTCCCCTCTCATTTCTCAAATCATCATCTTCTTTGACCTAACCCCAATCCAACAGGCTTATAACAAATCAAGTTCAACCCCAATAGGATTCGTGAAAGTTCCATCTTGGCTATTTGTGATTCTTGCTTCCTGCGTAACTGTTGCGCGTGATTACTATTGTTATTTTTTAAGAATATTTTTTGGTGTTTGATTTGGGCTGTCAGTTTTTGGTGTTGAACACATATGGTAGATATTTATTTGATTTTGATTTTGATATTGATTCTGAATTTGATTTCTGCTTCTGATTTTGTAGAGATGGGGGAAAAGAGAGGGAACCAGGAGTGGGGGAAACAACAACAATCTGGTGGAGCATGGCGGCGACGTCGGTTATGCGTTGGAGATGTTCCCTTCATGACCGTTAGCGGAGATGCGTTCTGGTGGAGAGTGGTGAGTTCACAATCATCATCCCCTCTCCTCCTATAGACATTTCTTCTTCTTTCTTTATGTTTCTATGTTACTTTTTTCACTCTCTATTGCTCTGCATCTTTTTGATTTTTTATCAACAACCAAGTTTCATTGCTTTTGAAACTATCATTGGGTTTAATTTTATTCTTCTCAATGTTGCTTTTCTATTTTCGAACTTTTCTCTCAATTTTTACTCTTCTGATTTTTCCTCTCTCCCACTGTGTTTGAGTTTTTCTTCTATTGATTTTCCCCTCCCTGTTTTGATTTTTCCTCAATGTATTGCTTTCTGATTTTTCTCTCTCAGAACTTCTCAATCACTCTGTATATCTTCTTCCTCTCTTTGCCATTTTTTTCCATATTGTAAATCAATCAAGTAACTTATTTAATTAAATTGAAATAATAATTAAATTAAATTACATTAACTATTTCCTAATTTACTTGGGACTTCTTTGAGTTTTATTTTCGATCCTTTTGTTCCCTTTCTCCAGGGTATACTTCTTAAGCATGAAAAGAACAAATGAACAGTTACACATAGGTGGTATTATTGTTCCGACTAATATCCATATATGCTTTGTTGCTTCAATTGCTTTTATAATTACTTTTATAATAGGCTTAAATATGTTTTAGGCCCTTGTAAATATGGGGTGTTTTGGTTTAAGTCCCTGCAAATTTTTTATTTATTTATAAGCCCTTGCAAAATAACACGTTTTGTTTTAAGCCCTTCTGTTAGCAAACTGTTAGTGAGACGTTAAAAATCTCTTCTACGTGTATATTTGCAGGGGCTTAAACCCAAAAAAATATATTTTGCAAGGGTCTAATAAATAAAATATATTTTTGCAGGGGCTTAAAATAAAAATAAAAACACACGTGGAAGAGATTTTTAACGTCTCACTAACAGTTTGCTAACAGAAGGGCTTAAAACAAAACGTGTCATTTTGCAAGGGCTTATAAATAAATAAAAATTTTGCAGGGGCTTAAACAAAAACACCCCATATTTGCAGGGGCCTAAAACATATTTAAGCCTTTATAATATGTTTATTGATTTTCATTATGTGGTTCGGTTTGTGCAGAAGGCTTTGCAGCCATGGGTTAAGCTTCACCTATTGGTGATGCTAAAACGTTAATGGATGTAAGCTCTTTACTTACTATGAACAAATGAACAAATTATAGTAATTTTCTCAAACATTGAAACTTCCTAGAGTATGTGTTTGGTTGGTGATGTTGAAGGATAAGCTTTGAATTTGGACTTGAAATTTTTGTTGATCTAAGTCGGCATCTCGAACACTTTCAATTGTATATTTCCTTCAATCCAGTTGAGGCCATGAAAGTGGTAAGCGTTATGAAGTGGTAATCATTTCTCTGCACTGTGAGGTTCTGATTTTTAAAATCTGTGTTCAATAGTTTTTGAAAATGATTATTACTATTATTTAAATTTTGTGAAGACTGGAGTGGAATTAAGCAAACTTGATAGGTAGAACATGTTAATGTTTTTACTATTGGACTGAGTAGATGCGTCACACTACAAAAAAATCAGGGATTAGCGAGGGAAATTTCCCTCGCAAACTGACCAAAATCCCTCGCTAATGGTCATTTGCGAGGGAATTAGCGAGGGACCGGTTCCCTCGCTAATACCTTCCGCGCTAATGGAATTTGAATCCCTCGCTAATTAGCGAGGGACATTTCCCTCGCTAATTCCCTCGCTAATGTTGCCTCAAAATTTTTGCAAATTTTCAAATTCTGACTGACACGTGTCTTAATTTAAATGGTTTGTTTTTTATATTTATTATTATATTATTTTTAAAATCAGTTTTTTATTATATTATATTATTAATTTTGTGGTTGTTGTTGTTGTGGTGGTGGTGAAAGGTGGAGAGAAAGAGGAAAGAAATTCGTAGGTGGTGGTGGTGGTCTCGTGGGTGGTGGTGGTGTGGTGGTGGTCTCGTGGGTGGTGGTGGTGTGGTGGTGGTGGAAGAAGGTGGAGAGAAGAAGAGTGAAAGTGGAAATTGTGTAAGAGAGAGAGAGAGAGAAGAGAGGAAGAGGAAAGAAGGTGGTGGTGGTGGTGGTGGTGTCGCGAGTGGTGGTTGTTGTGTGGTGGTGGTTGTTGTTGTGTGGTGGTGGGTTAGGGTTTATAGGTGAGAGAGATAGAGTAGAGGAAGAGGAAGGGAAGGGTGAAGAGGAGAGAAGAAGAGTGAGGGTGGTTGGTTGGTTGTGTGGTGGTGATGGTGGTGGTGGTGGAGAGTAGAGGAAGGGAAGAGGAAGGGTGAAGAGGAGAGAAGAAGAGTGAGAAAGAAGAGTGAGTGAGTGAGTGAGTGACAGATTTAAGTAAAAAAAATTAAAAAAATTCCCTCGCTAATTCCGTCGCTAAAAACCACTTTAATTAGCGAGGGATTTTAATTCCCTCGCTAATTCCGTCGCTAATTTCCTTGATTCGCGTGAATTTGACTGAATTTTCCCTCCAAACAATTAGCGACGGAAATTTTTCAAATTCCCTCGCTAAATCCCTCGCTAACGGTCAAATTTTCAAATTCCCTCGCTAATGTCAGTTTTAGCGAGGGAATCACATTCCCTCGCTAATTCCCTCGCTAAAGTCAGTTTTAGCGAGGGAATGTTATTCCCTCGCTAATGTCCCTCGCAAATAAGCGTTTTTTTTGTAGTGTCAACGGCGGTTCTGGTGATGGTGAACGAATGCATGCAATGGTGGTGATTTTTGGTGGTTCACAATGGAGATTGAAGGTGGTGGTGGTCATCCCTTTCTCTCCCTATTTTATTTCTTCATTTTTATTTTGATTTTTTGATTCTCTGACTTTTCAATCTCTTTTGTGGGTTTAGTTTCTACTTTCTTCTATTATTTGATTTTTTTTTTGATTTTTTTGGGTTGGTTTGTTTCTCTCTTTCTGGAGAACTACATGTAGCGATGAATTCATACCGAGTTGCTCTCCTCTTTCTCTACATTCAACAGAGGATAGCACTTCTGGGAATCTTATGGATTACAAGCAGAAGCATCATGATGTTTCCATTAAGGCGTTCAAGAAATGGTCTAAACAAGTCCTTGATGGATTGTAGTATCTTCATACACATGATCCTTGCATTATTCTGAGATCTCAATTGCAGTAACATCTTTGTTAACAGGAACATAGGCTAGGTTGGTTTCTTACTTTGTTATTGATGAATAGAACTAAGTGTCTAATGATTAAATATGGTGAAATCATGCTTTTTTTGGTAGATAATTTAATGACAGTTCTATTTTAGGGCATTATTATACGATCAAATAGAAAGGTAGAAACTAAAGATTGAAATGCTAGAAAATAGAGATACCAAAAGATCCTCAGGCTGGATAGATATTGAATGACAGTTTAGTTGTGGCCAAGACCACTTCTGCTAGGAATATTGAAAGAAAAAACAATGAAATGACTATATTTAAGTGATTTTTGCTTCCAAGGAATGGACTTTGGATTATACAGCAAAGCAAGGTAATCAAAATCGGACCGGCGAATGAACCGGAAGAGGCAGCGGTTCAGGGTTCTTTGGGTTCAACCGGTTGAATCGGGGGTTCAACCAGAATTAGTTAAATATATTATTTAATAATTTTATCTATAAAGAATACAAAGTAACTAGCACCTCATTGCCATTTTGCTTAGGTGTCAATCACAAAAATTTGCTTCCCGTGCGTAGCACGGGTTACATACTAGTTACAATATATAGAGGATAAAAAACAAATAAATAATATAATATTTATAGTTTCACACCAAAATAATTAAATTAGGCCAATGTCGTGTGTTATATTAATATTTTGTTGGCCAATGTCGTGTGTGGAAATGCTATACACACATGTTGAAATTAAAAATTAAGAAACAACGTACAGTATGTAAAAGAATTATAATTATTTATAATTATAATTATAATGAGAAGGATAAGGAGATTGTTGCTGTCAAAAAGATAAGGAGATTGTTCAAGAAAAAAAGAAACTAACGAGAGCAAATTACTACATATGAGGCGTGAGCACTATTACTACAACGATTTTAGTCCCACATCGGCCAAACATACCGAGAAAAGGAGAAGTGGACTTATAAAAGTAGATCTGGGGTGGCAGTGGTAAACTAACCTGTGGTAGCTGACCAATTATGTAATTATGTAATAGTATGCTACTATTTAAAACAGTTTAAATTTAAATTTTTTTCTCTAGACCGCTAGCAACCGTCTGACCGCCGGTTTTCCCCGGTTATAGCAGTTTTGTGCCGGTTTTTCGGTTCTTGATCCGGTTCCTGTGCAAGGCGGTTTTCAGGGTAGTTAGGACCGTATAGTGTTCCGGTTCACGGTTAAACCGGTTCAACCGCCCGGTTCGGTCCGGTTTTGATTACATTGCATCAAAGGATGGTTTGATTTTTGGGCTTAGGTTGAAAGCAAATTTAGCAATCGTACAACAATTCTCCTGTTAAAACCCAGCAAATTTACATTAAGGTTTAGTCTTAATGTTGCATTTGAGGTTTTGTAGGCTAACTAACTCAAATGCTTCAATTCTGATTGCGTGTAACCACATAATTTATATACTGGAGAGAGATGGAATATTAGAATTTGAAGTTATATAGATATTGATGATTATATATCTTTGCTTTCTATAATTCTATCTAATTATATTGACTTTTGTGCTTTGGAGAGAAAACAAAGGTAATTCTGGTGTTCACTAGAGCATTGGTCCTGTGCATCACCCGGGTCAAAACTCTAGAATAAATACAATGAGAAAATTCGAGATTATTATATATATATATAATAACATAATTTAAATATTTTAGACGGTTTACAAAGTATTTTATATCTCACATAATACACTTAAATATACAACTGCCTCTTTTTTCAGCCCAAATAAAAAAAATCACATTTTAAGTTAAAAGAAAATGTATACCCGTGCTGGCACGGGTGATACATACTAGTAAAGCATAAAAGTGATACCTAAAGCTATAAAACCGAAGTCAAAACACAACTCATCTCTCTAAGTTCCAATTCGGCAAGTCAATATGAACATGCAGTACAAAGAAGTTATTTTTTCTTTTTGCTATTCTTTTTTTTTTCAAAGTTAATACACTAGAACATAGAAACCAAAACGACTGGGGAGATCTTGCCCTTAACGATAAAACAAGAAGGTCTGGGAACAGTGATTAAAAGTTGCCTAAATAATAATAAGACTCCTAGCTAATTTAACAATTGATGAGCAATGTTTACAATCATCAACTGAGTTTATTTTTCTTAAATTTAAAAGACAATTTAATAAAGACCCCACAAATCCCAACATATTCACTGTGTTAGCATTTTATCTATATATAGGAGATGGAGGGTTGGGGTATAATAATTCACCAGGATGTTTACACAATTGTTAGCTTCAAGCTTTAAATAGCTTCACCAAATGGAGTCCAAATTGAATGGTTGCTCCTGCTGATGCTGTGGCATACATTCTAAAACTTTTGAAGAAGAAGCACTTAGATTTGAGCTACTTGGGTCAGTTCCAAGATGAGATAATCCTTGAGGAATGTATGATGCAAACTGGTTGGTAGCTATTGCATTTGCAGCTTCTTTTTGTTGATAACTCCTAAGTTGTAAGGCCTTTAGAAGCAATGAATTAACAGATATAGTATTTGGATTCAGCAAACCAGAAGGCCACGAGAGTGATGAAAGAGAGGCAACGTCACTTGAAGCTGGCCAATTCATGGTCAAGTTCATGTTTGTGTTAACATTTTTGAGATCAGTGTTGAATGTTGTTGGTTCTGAAATGTTTGTGAATCCACACGACAATGATGAATTTGCAATACCACATAGATTTGGAAGCTCAACATCACCAAACTCATTGACTATTGAGGTTGTGTCACATGGGGATTCTGGTTGGGAGGATGATGTTTGCTGTGGTTTTTTTGCTGCTAAGATTTTCTGGAAAACCCTACAAACCACCCATTCATCCTACAAAAGCAAACAATAATTACCAAAAGTTAAGTCTCAACTTTGAATTAGGAAATTTGGTTGCTCCTGTGACTCATTCACATTATGGCGGATTTATACCATCCAATATTGATCAGACGGTCCATGCTATGACTTCGTGTACTGAACACATTTTGCAAAGTTGAAATATATATGAACCATCTTTTGATCAACATTGGACAGTTAAGACCATGTGACTGAATAAATGCATTGTTATCTTGATTGTAGCTAGGAAATTTGAATTCTTGAATTCAAAATACTCTTTTTTCAGGATTACAAAAGGTAGGTACAAGATGAGCCACCCCAATAAAACCGTCCACGTCTACCAAGAATAGTACATTAACAGCACATACTTAAATTAAGTGTATTATGCTGGCAAATGTATAAACTTGATTATAAGTAATTAATTTTTGTAAGTAAGAAAATATTAATCCTTTGTTAGGAATGCATGCATGTACTAACCTTTGACGGACGAAAGTGGTGCTTGTTTTCTTGTCTATATTCGTGCATGACCCAATTGCTTTTCTCACCCCTTGGAGCTCTACCCTTATAAAAGACCAGGGTTTTCTTCATTCCTACCAAAACCCTAGCACGAAAAATTTCCTTGTCTTTCCCTGTTGTTTTCCAGTACCCCGATTCAGTGGCTCGGTTTGTTCGAAGGCCAGTTGGATACTTCCTATCTCTCAAGCTGAAGAAATACCATTCCTTCTCCCCCATCGAAGCCTTACCTGTTGTTAGTTACCACACAAACATGTAATTTTAATGATCATACCGATATTTCTTTTCACTATTAAAGAGTGCTTCCTATCTCTGTCTGTAATTTTTCCGATGCAGTTGTATATAGGATTAATTTGGAACTTCTTGTGCTAAAATTCTTTTCTTTTAATTTTGCCTTTAAAAAAAAATACTAACGAGACAAAACAAAAGGAGGAATACTTGGCTTAATTTTTCTGCGTTGTTGATAAAACTGAAAATTCTGTAAATAATCAATTAATGACAGACTTTTCAGAATAACTATAATAATAAGGAAGAGAAATGTTATTTAACCAGAAACATCCAGCCAAAAACTATTTTCCAACACTAATTAACCAAGTTTTTTAGGTCATTAACCAAACCTGTTTTTTCACAATTTTCTATGTCATTGGCTAAAAATTTAGTTAATTGATTACTTGGTTTTTGGCTGGAAATCTTTTGAAAAGGCAAATTAATAATCAATGACAAAGAATTAAAGCCCTCGAAAATTAATAATCAAACATGATTGAGGACAGAAACGAAGGCGTGGTTTTTTAAGAAAGAGAGACATGAATATATATACATACATATATATATATATATATATATATATATATATATATATATATATATATATATATATATATATATATAGAACCAGCAGCCGGTATCTATATGTATGAGGAATGGCATGCATGTGAGAAAATTCTCAAACTAGCTAGCTTACCTGGAAGGTCCCAAGGTTCACACTTGTTGAGATCAACGACTGCTACAGCTTTGGGTGTGAAACTAGTATCAGACACTTTCCTTGTAAGATAGTGTGTGATGAGTTCTTCATCTGTTGGATGGAACCTGAAACCGGGAGGTAGATTTTCCTCCATATTCCACGTACTGCAGATTTTGATATCCCCTTTACCACAAATATATATGTAGTGCAAATGATATCAAAAGTATGCTCAATTACATCATCAAGATCGACCTCTTAAATGCGTCTCCACTTTATGGTTTTATAACTCACCCTTCAGCAAGAAGCTTCAATAGATAGTCTCCATATTTTATGCAAAAACATTCATCTAACCCTTTGACAAAGATGATGATCCCCATTTTTAAATTATTACTAATTAATATATAAATTTCAGCTATATATAACTTTATAAGGTTTAGTTTCCAAAATTGTCACTTGGGTTTTTGGGTTATTTACTGAACAAACCAATAATACAACTATGTCAATGGTGTGCTAGCTCATGTGTCATATTCAATATAAAGACGTGAAAAATTACGATTTAAAAAAAAATTATTAAGAAGACTAGTTGTTATTATTTTTAATAGAAACTAGTTATTATTAATTTGTGCACGAGGGGGTTGAGTCTTTGTTACACCATTTAGATTTGGATATTGATTTCAATTTTTTCTATGATCCTGTCCAACCACCTTCACCCATTTCTACCCACCAAAAAACCCTTTCAAGCTGGTCCAATGAGAACAAGGACTTATTGTAATTATATTCTCTTTGTTCCATTTCAATTTGCTTACACTTGTCTGCACCCGCACCGTCATCTCTCTCTCTCTCTCTCTGAAATATGCGATAGGAAATAAAAGCACATGAATATTATCTTTTCATTTTACTGGAAAGATCTCTCCCTCGGGGAGTTCAATTTTCGTAATATACTTAGTGAAGCAAGTTAGTGAATAAATAATAAAATGCCTTTTGAAAATGTGAAGCAAGGTTGCCATTTTATAGATATTACATAGAGCAAATTCATTATTTATAGATGAATTACATCTATCTTTCTCCCAAATGTATACCGTCAAATGAAAACAACTATTAACTATTTTTTAAGGAGAATTCTATCATACCCATTGAGTTTTGAATAGGTATGATACTTTATAGGAAAAATTTGTACAAAATTTAAATATACAAAAAATGAGGGACCATTGAGTGATTGGATGTTTGGTATCATAAACAAACTCAACGCGTATCATAGTGCTCACCATTTTTTAATTTTATGTGACTTTTATTGCAATCATGCGAAGTCTGATGTGTAAGTGAAACGAATTATCATAAATGAGCCTAAAATTGAAAGTGAAACGGGCTTGAAATTGAAAGTGAAAACGAAACAATCTTAAAAAATTAAAATATACATTTTTGTAAGATTTAGGACGACAAGTTGGCCCAACCTATGACGGGTCAGCCCATAGCGGGCCTATAAATTAAAAGTTCCAGCCCACCTATTTTATCAAGCAGGTTGAGCCAGCCCGTCGAGCTGGGCTGATTTTTATTTGACATATTGTACTGGGAGGTTTTCTGGGCAGTGGCGTATTTAGGATCTTAGGTCAGGGTGTGCAAATTTTTTAAAACACATATCACTATAAATATAATAAAAATAGAAACTTAAATATATTTAATAAATAAATTACACAACTCGTAAATGTTCGTTTAAAGGAGGAAGAGAAGAAAAAAGTGAGAAAACATGCGGATAGATTAGAAAAAATTAGAAATATGTAATATTAGGAGTAATTATGTGAGTATGGTGCATTAGATTGGTGCAAAAGTAAGAGTTCTAGTGCAATATATATATGTATATATATATATATATATATATATATATATATATATATATTTTCATGCAAAATATTTTTTAATAGGATATTGGTACTAATATTATTTTTTAATAGGAGTATTTGTACCAATATAATTTTTCAGGGTGTGCGGTTGACCACCCTAAGACAAGTGTAGATCCTCCCCTGTTTCTGGGCCTTATGAATAAATGTCTTTTCTCATAGATCCTGCCTTGTGTGGAAGAAGTCGTCGAGTATATTAAGAATATATCATGGAGATGGTTTCTTGCAAGAGTTCCTAAGGTTATTGTTTTGTATTATGAGTGTACATCTGATAGAGTACCTTACAATGAGTGTGATTTATGATGCTAAGCAATTTGTATAGTATTTCTTACTAAAAGGGTAAAATGATCATTTACCAAAAGAAATTTAAAAAATTTGGGTGTGTTTTTTCATACAAAAAAAAAACTTCGTTCATTCACCACAAATTTGTACCACAATATAGTTAGATTTCAATAACCACAAATGTGCATAGCAATGGTTAGTGGCCACTAACCACATATATGCATAACTGTGGTTAGATGCCAATTGTTAGATGTCACTAACCACAAATGTGCATAGCAATGATTAGTGGCTACTGATAACTCTATTTTATATAGAGTTATTCGTGCTTCTACACTTAAATAATTGCCCATAATCAAGTATAATATATGTTAAATATGGTAGTATGAATAAAATAACAACATTTATGGTTTTAAGGTGAAAGATGTCCATAACTTAGCATTTTACATGTATATTGGTATGTTTGATGTGTTTGTTCAGTACAGCTGTAGTTTAGTGCATCTGCACTAGGTGCAACTGCACCTGAAGGGAAGTTGGTGCAACTGCACCTTCCTGCACCGAAGCAGCTCACAACCCCACATTGGAAGCACCTCAATTCTTACCATTGCTATACTGCTTAGTTGGCTTGCTGCTTGCTTCTGAGTCACATGGGGGCACATGGCCACTTGCAAAAGGAGGCGCCTACAATGGAAGACCATCATGAATAATCATTCACAAAAGACATGTGACTACTTCCTATTGGACCTCCCTTTAAGGTTGAGTATGGGAATTAACACCCTTTGGTTAGCTGAATCATCAAGGAAACCCCCACATGAAGGAAATCTCCAAAGGCTATAAATAGGACTCAACTCTTCACTTGAAAGATATATATCATAGACTTTTATAATCTTTTTCATGTTCTTTTTATCTTAGTTTTTCATAGTTTCAAGTTTATTTTCTTGTAGTTCTTTTTATATTTTCTTAGTGTTTAGTTTGAGAGGAAGGTGAGAAGAAATTGACAACTTCTCTCTCCACTTCTTCAAAGAGCTAATAGGTGCAAAAAATTGGTTGTAAGCAAATATATGCAAGAGTCTTTCAATTGTTGTAATTCTTACTCTTTTGAATTCTCTTGTACTTTCCTTCATTACAACATGTTTTCATTCAAATATATTTGCTTTGTTATGCTCATATTGAGCTAAATCTCTTAAGTTGGGATGTTCTAACTTTCCAATGATCTTTTGAGGAAAGTTATTGTGTTTTCTAGTGGTGTAAGCACTTTAGTTCTTGTGTTTAAATTCTTAATATTGTTTAAGGTTGATTGCTTAGAACAAGTAGAGTTATATTCACTTAATTGGCTTATAACTAGAAATCAAGAACTAAGTAAGAATAAGTGTTTAATGAAGCTTTTTGTTAAACTTGTTTTAATGAAGTTAGCTTGTTAATTACTAACTTTAGGTTAACATAGTCCTTACAAGTAGTGTAGTGAGACCTTAAGATACAAGAGTGTACTTATTTAGCAACTTGGATTATCTGTAAGGGGGCGAGAAAGGAATTGACTACTTCTTTCTTTACCGCAAAAAAACAGGATCATAAGAGCTTGTAACGAAACTCTGAAGAAAGTAGCTGACCAGCACACACTGATGCAGCTGCACCTAAGTGAATCTGCACCACAAGAAAACACAATACACTCAAAAGTGATTTAGATAGTGAAGACATCTCAATTATCATTCTCAACTGATTTCCTGCACAATTTACTTGCTTTCCTTTAATTTATTTTCATTTCAACTTCAACCAAAATTGTGAGTAGTGTAGCTGCACTAATTTGCATTTCTTTACAACAATATATAAGAGTTAATCCAATCCCTGTGGGTTCGATCTTTTATACTACTTGTTTGTGACTGTGTATACTTGCACACGTTTTCCCCACACCAGCTACTAACCTTAGATATACATAACTGTGGTTAAATGCGACTAACCACAGTTTTGCATAACAATGGTTAGAGTGCACCAAAACCCGGATTTCGCAATTCAGCATCAAATCATACAAATGAGTAGCGAATGTTATGCGAAATTTCACAAGGATCCCAAATCATACAATGGTTTGTAATTTGGGGAAACACTTAATGCTCAACCAAATTTCAACAAATCAGTTGTACATAGTGCAAAATTACTGCAGAGCCAGAACTCGAATCCACAGAAATAACAAAGAAACGAGGATTCTCGCCGTTCTGATTTTCTTAACAATAATGAATCAAAAGGCTAAGAGTTAATTAGTAATAAATACTAAGCCCTTCCCTAAGTGGTACTTTGGAGTATCCCGTTCAACTCGCTTAGCTATAAGGGTTGGAGTATCCATTTCTACTTTATATTAATTTATTCTTATACTTACTGTATAAAAAATCTAGGAGAGCTTATTTACAGCTTGATATATATAAATATAATAATAGTCCTTTTTGTGAGAGGTGACTGATATTACCAAGTGGTTAAAATGATCACCAACCCGCAAGACTGTTTATATCATCAGGTAAGGCTCGTTGATTGACCTTTGCTTCATGTGTTAATCTTCCATTAAAGCATCCCAAATGTCAATCCTAACAAGAACTTTGTGAATCCACTAATCCGCACACGCTAGGGTATCTAGAAGCACTACCTCCCTGACAATAATAGCCTTTTAATTTGGAAATTGGGAAACTGAATAGGATGAAATTACAGGTTGCTCTATTTTTCACACATGTTTCCTGCGGGTAGTTAGTTCAAGCTGAAATTAATAAGGAGGACTATTTTTTGATACAGTAAGGAGGATTATATTACTCCATTTGTCTTAATTTCGTCTCATTTCATTTCCCTGCTCCCTTATTTTTCTCCGGCCTAGATATTCAACAAGAAGACTTCTAATCTTTTTCACTTCGTTTCTTAAAAGATTTTTAAATTAATTACTTTGTTTGGCGGAAAATTTTATCAGCAGTCTTCCTGTTTAGATGGATTCAGTAACCTGATTTTCGTTGCTTTGTAATTTGGCCTGGCTTACCTTTTGCCAATGCTTTAGGGCTTATTTGGAAGAGGACTTGAAAAAATATGAAGAATGAATGACGTACCATCAACTTCAATGAAGAGTTTATTTTTCTCTATAAAACCAAATCCCCCCAATTTGGAGGAACTCAAAAAATGTATTGGAGAAAGGTTTGGGAGCACTTATATGCAAATTCTTCAAATCATTCACATTCTTGTATAATAGTCATAAAGTAAAAAATATATTAATTATAAGCATTCTTGTATAATAGTCTACAAAATTACTCTTTCAATTAAGGTGAAATATTTCTAATATAGTTTTCTCTTTATTCAACTCCCCCCAAAGCTCTCCCCTCCAAACTCTCAAATAAGCCCTTAGTCTTTATCAATAGAGTAATGTTATTTGGAAAAAAAATTGTGGACAAATACCGGACAAACACAAAGGATAGACCGGTTTCTTTTCATCATCAGTTATTTTTCATTTTGGAAAGTAACTGACGAAAAGCAACATGTCTATTCTCCACATTTGCTTGGTATTTGTCCACAAAAAATTGTCCAAATAACACTACTCTTATCTATATATATATATATAGTAAATTGGTTCATTAACTAATTTTTTGGTGTAATAACTATAAATTGTGCAACACATGACCGAGCTAATAATTTGATGTTATCAACTAACTTTTTAAAATTTTAACTTCCTAGTTTTTTAACTTTTATTTCTATTCAAAATCAATAAAGCATAGAAATGATAAAGAATTGAAAAACAATAGACGGTTATAGACTATAAGTTTTATAAAAGGAAATTCCCTTGTGTAGCCATTTTTGTACATATGTAACTGTTAGGGAATAACCATAGATTCAACCAAGAAACAATGACAAAACAAAGAAAACACGAAACAAAAGGGAGGGAAGGAGAGAGTATATTAACACCAAATAATGATTACGCAATTCAGCCTTCAATATGAAGAACTACATCTGTGGGCAGAGGAAGAACATGTCAATCCACTATGAATCTTGAATGTTACAAGTGGTGCTGCAGCATCAGAGACAATACTTGCTCTCTCTCTCTCTCGAGCTGAATTTTACACTCTAGAATTCTAAATGTGAAGTCTCAGTTTCGAATTACTTCTTACAATGCTCAATGAAGCTCCACTTATATAAGTGTGACTATACAAAGGAACTAAGAGAAGAGAACAAAACAAATTTTGTTATGCTGTAACTGACATAAAAGCACATAACATAATCATAACTAACTAACTAACTATACTACAACAACATCTGATGCTGCGATAGATGTCATAGCACCAAGTGCTCTAGCACCTCCAAACAGCATTAAGGCTTAGACCATATCCAACAATCTCCACCTTTTGTGTATTTGTTGTATCATTTAGACCCAGTCGAGGAGCCGCTTGTAGCAGAAGGAGATACTCTTCCTTCCACGATGGACGTTGAAGACATCGAGAATGTCGGTGCGATATGATGGAGCAGACAGGTGTCTCATTAAGAGGACCTGATTTTTGTAAGCCAGTGTGTCAGTCATTTGAGTCTCGTCTAAGTCATTTGGCTAACCTTGTTTTATGTTCTTACTTTCCGTTGTTTTGTAATACTTTGATATATTTGTGAGTGGCTGTAGTATTGACACACATTTTGTAAAACTCTTAACATTATGTTTTTATATATGTGATGTGTGTTTAGTTATATAAGTTTTAAGTTTTAAATTTACTCGCTTTTAAGGTTAAGAGGTTAAGTGTACAGGGTTACTTTGAAGAGGACGAGGGTCGTCTCAGGAGCCGGCTTAGTAAAGATGCATAAACACTATAAACCAAAAAAGTAAAGTAATTATAGTACATGCCTGAAGAAATGTCGTGTATCTAGTACACTACAAAAAAATCAGGGATTAGCGAGGGAAATTTCCCTCGCAAACTGACCAAAATCCCTCGCTAATGGTCATTTGCGAGGGAATTAGCGAGGGACCGGTTCCCTCGCTAATACCTTCCTCGCTAATTTCATTAGCGAGGGAATTTGAATCTCTTGCTAATTCCCTCGCTAAAGTTGCCTCAAAATTTGTGCAAATTTTCAAATTCTGACTGACACGTGTCTTAATTTAAATGGTTTGTTTTTTATATTTATTATTATATTATTTTTAAAATCAGTTTTTTATTATAATATATCATTAATTTTGTGGTTGTTGTTGTGGTGGTGGTGGTGGTGGTGAAAGGTGGAGAGAAAGAGGGAAGAAATTCGTAGGTGGTGGTGGTGGTGGTGGTGGTCTCGTGGGTGGTGGTGGTGTGGTGGTGGTGGAAGAAGGTGGAGAGAAGAAGAGTGAAAGTGGAAATTGTGTAAGAGAGAGAGAGAGAGAGAGAAAGAGAGAGAAGAGAGGAAGAGGAAAGAAGGTGGTGGTGGTGGTGGTGGTGGTGTCGCGAGTGGTGGTTGTTTTGTGGTGGTGGTTGTTGTGTGGTGGTTGTGTGGTGGTGGTTGTTGTTGCGTGGGGGTGGGTTAGGGTTTATAGGTGAGAGAGATAGAGTAGAGGAAGAGGAAGGGAAGGGTGAAGAGGAGAGAAGAAGAGTGAGGGTGGTTGGTTGGTTGTGTGGTGGTGATGGTGGTGGTGGTGGAGAGTAGAGGAAGGGAAGAGGAAGGGTGAAGAGGAGAGAAGAGGAGTGAGAAAGAAGAGTGAGTGAGTGAGTGAGTGAGTGACAGATTTAAGTAAAAAAAATTAAAAAAATTTGCGAGGGAACTATTTTCCGTCGCTAAAAACCACTTTAATTAGCGAAGGATTTTAATTCCCTCGCTAATTCCGTCGCTAATTTCCTTGATTCGCGTGAATTTGACTGAGTTTTCCCTCCAAACAATTAGCGACGGAAATTTTTCAAATTCCCTCGCTAAATCCCTCGCTAACGGTCAAATTTTCAAATTCCCTCGCTAATTCCCTCGCTAAAGTCAGTTTTAGCGAGGGAATGCGAGGGAATGTTATTCCCTCGCTAATGTCCCTCGCAAATAAGCGTTTTTTTTGTAGTGGTAATTATAGTACATGCCTGACTAGAACCACTCCTAGTCTTTGTCATCCTTAAAGCAATCATTAAACAGATATTAAAATTTTAAATAAAAAAAAACAGGAAAGCAACAATGTGTGGCAACGGGCAAAAACAAAACAGGTATGGCACTATAGCAATGTACAGGTTCGGTATTATAGTGCCAGACCTTGTTTCCAAAAAAATGTAAAACAGGTATGGTGATATGTTGTCGGACTGATTCAGTGATATGATGTCAGACTCACTTTTTTCAATTTTTTTACGAGTACCTAGCCAAGATCATATCTAGAAAAAGAAATCAATATGAAGCAACTAAGAGAGGGGACAAGATGCATACCAGGTTGGTGCTGGTACTGTGGAGAGAGAGAGAGACGCGAAAAGATTGAGTGAGTGAGTGAGAGAGGCGAAAAGAGTGAGGAGAGAGGAAATGGGAGATGAAAGAAAGGAGAAGAGAGTGGGAGAGGGGGAGTGGTACTGTGGTAAGGGAGAAGGGGCTGTGAAGTATGTGAGAGAGGGAGAGTGTGAGAATAAGGGGTTTTAGGTTAGGGGTATTTTTGAAATTTTTAGGATTTGGGGTGTGTGTGGTGAGTAAGGGGATTGTAAGAAGCATGGGAAAAAATTGTGTTGTTGATGTGGTATGCTAGCAAATAGCAATATATGAAGCAAAAAAAGCTGTGTGGCCAGGTTTTCATATAGGGTTTTTTTTTGTACCCCCACCATCTTCCCATATACCCCACATGACTTTTTTGAACGAAAATACCCCTAAAAAATTTGACCAAAAATCGTATATACCTCAGCTTACATATATACGACTTTGAAAAATTCAAATCGTATATATGTGAATTTTTTTAAATAGGTCGTATATACATAAGGGGGGGTGTATATATGACTTTGTAAAATACAAGTTGTATATACCCCCACACCTACATATATACGATTTGGTGAAATACAAGTCGTATATACGTAGGTGTGGGGGTACATACGACTTGTATTTTACAAAGTCGTGTTTACACCCCCTTATGTATATACGACTTGTTCTTAAAAAAAATTGTTTTAATTTTTAAAAGGTTAAAAACGCTACCAAAAATACGTTAACTAGTCAGAAATAATCAAAAAATTATAAAAACACCACTAAAAATCTAATAAAACCAAAATAAGCCTATGCAAAAAAATTTAGATTTTTTCGATCCTATGAAAAATTAAAAAAAATTGATGAAAAATAGTAAACGATGGAATTTGGGATTTTGAGCCTCGCATTCCCGTAAGAAGTCCCTTCTAGGGGAGTCTTGGTCCTTGATTTTTTTAGGATTTAATGGCTGTGGATTCATTACAATCAGAATAGGTTGTCCGAAAACCGATTTTTTAGCCTAAATTATTCGTTCGACGTATAACATCGTCACGTGTTAACGAATTACACACTAAACAAAATCAAAAGACGGTCAATATTCATATCTAATTTAATTGTCTAAAAAATATATACTTTTAATTTTTTAAATGATTTATTTATTTATTTTTTGGGTTACAAAATCGTATATACCTAGGTGTGGGGGTATATACGATTTTGTAATTTTAAATTTATTCATATCTAATTTAATTGTCTAAAAAAATATACTTTTAATTTTTTAAATGATTTTTTTTTTTGGGTTACAAAATCGTATATACCTAGGTGTGGGGTACATACGATTTGGTTTTTTTAAATTTTTAGGGAAAATCATATATACCTATATACGATTTCAAATTTTTTAAAATTTTTAGTTGAAATTCGTATATAGGTATATACGATTTCCAAATATTTTTTTTTTGAGCTGCGGATATGTTGGGGTTTTTAATTTTGTGAAGGGCATTTTGGTCTTTTTGCATGGAGCGTGGGCGTACATGGGAAGGTGGTGGGGGTACCAAAAAAAAACCCTTTCACATATGAAGCATGTTTTCATAAAAAAATGTGGTAGACTAGCAACAACATTGATTTGTTTTTTGAAAGGGTGGATAATGCCGTGGTGTTTGTAACTAGTTGTGAATCTTGTGATGAAGGCTCTGGAGCTTTGGTTGATTATCAATAAATAAAAACTTTTGGGTCACGTTTTCTGAACCCTCACCAATAGAAATCATACTCCCACCAATTTTTTTATTTCTATTTTATTCTTATGAAAATTGTTAAATGGATTAATTTTTAGATAAATCCATTTTTAAAAAAATTCAAAACGTATTTATTTATTTAGTAGATAAATCTGTAGTTAAAAAACACACTACGGATTTATCTATTTATTAGATAAATCTGTAGTTAAATATATATCTACGGATTTATGTTTTTAGTAGATAAATCTGAAGTTAAAAAATGCACTACTGATTTAGCTATTAAAAACATAAATCTATAGTTTAACAAAATTTTGGGAAGCGGATACAGAATTAACTACTACTCATGATAATTCCGTAGTCACAAATGTAGATTACCAAAATGATAAATTTTTCAAAAAAAAAAGATAAATGATAATATACACTACAAAAAAATTGGATATTAGCGAGGGAAATTTCCCTCGCAAAATGACCAAAATCCCTCGCAATCCCTCCTCGCTAATGGGATTAGCGAGGGATTTTGAATCCCTCGCTAATTAGCGAGGGAAATTTCCCTCGCTAATTCCCTCGCTAATGTCTGTGCAAATTTTCAAGTTTTAAAATTTGATTGGCTTGTTTTTTTTTTATATTTATTATATTTTTTTTGAAGCTATTTATTATTATACTATTAATGAAAATTATATTATATTATATTATTAATTTTGTGGTTGTGTTGGTGGTGGTGGTGGTGGAAGGTGGAGAGAAAGAGGAAAGAAATTCGTAGGTGGTGGTGGTGGTGGTTGTGTCGTGGGTGGTGGTGGTGGTGTGGTGTCGTGGTGGTTGTGTGGTGGAAGAAGGTGGAGAGAAGAAGAAGGAAGGGGGAAATCGTGAGAGAGAGAGAGAGAGGAGAGGAAGAGGAAAGAAGGTGGTGGTGGTGGTTGTGTGGTGGTGGTCGTGGGTGGTGGTTGTTGTGTGGTGGTGGTTGTTGTGTGGTAGTGGGTTAGTGTTTGTAGGTGAGAGAGAGTAGATGAAGAGGAAGGGAAGGGTGAAGAGGAGAGAAGAAGAGTGAGGGTGGTTGGTTGGTTGTGTGGTGGTGATGGTGGTGGTGGTGGTGGTGGTGGAGAGTAGAGGAAGAGGAAGGGAAGAGGAATGGTGAAGAGGAGAGAAGAAGAGTGAGGGTGTGTTGAGTGAGAAAGAAGAGTGGTTGTGAGTTTGTGTGGTTGAAACAGATTTAAGGAAAAAAAAAAGTAAAAAAATTTGCTAGGGATTTTAATTCCCTCGCTAATAGTCACTTTAATTTGCGAGGGATTTAAAATTCCGTCGCTAAACTCCTTGATTTGTGTGAATTTGACTGAATTAGCGAGGGACCAATTCCCTCGCTAATTCCCTCGCTAACCATTCCCTCGCTAATTCCCTCGCTAACGGTCAGATTCACGTTAGCGAGGGACCAATTCCCTCGCTAACCACCTTGTTTTTCGTGCTAAAATTTTCAAATTCCCGCCTCCACTTAGCGAGACCAGTCCCTCGCTAATGTTGAAAATTCCGTCGCTAACCATTAGCGAGGGACTGGTCCCTCGCTAATGTGAGTTTTAGCGAGGGAATCACATTCCCTCGCTAATTCCCTCGCTAAAGTCAGTTTTAGCGATGGAATAACATTCCCTCGCTAATGTCCCTCGCAAATAAGTGTTTTTTTTGTAGTGATATAGTCCTAGCTTCATATGTAGATTAGGGCATTAGGCACCAATAAGAGTTGGTCCGAGTTGTAACTGAACTTGGATCCCAGCCCAAAGTCTCGAGTTCGAACTTTGGGTGTGGCAAAAACTCTGGGAGGGGAGAACCACACGGACCGGCAAAACCTGGTTTACACGTGGAAAAGCCGGAAATAGATAAATTTTTTATTCATTTCATATATAATAATAGATGGCTTTAATATATGTTACCCCTGCAAACCGTAAATGATTTATATTTTACAAGGGGTAACTGTAAACGGTTTATACCCATTATACACTTAACGCTGTATACCCATTATACACTTAACGCTGTCAACATAATCTAAGGGTTTATATTTGCAAGGCCTTTTTTAAGAGTTTTATTTTTACAAGGAGGTAACATATATTTAAGCCATAATAGATTTATCTATTTGTTAGATAATTCCGTTTTGCCAAATATTCAGGGGTAAAATGGGAAAAAAGTATCTAGTGAGGGTATGGTGTGTACTGTCCAGTGGTGGGGTACAAAACGCATCCCAAAACTTCTTTTTTTGAAAAATATCTTATCATTCTTTGGCCCATGCTTTTCCCACACCCCATGCTACTCATCAAACACCCTTTATCCCTGCGAAATGACCAAAAAACCATTAATGAAACGTACATTTTTCATCGATTCGGTTGAGGTCAACCGAAGGTGTATTATTTGGAACACACCCCATTTTACACTATTCGGTTGACCTCAACCGAATCCATTCGGTTGACCTCAACCGAATGTGTATTTTTTTGACACACACCCCATTTTGCAGAATTGGATTTCAGCATAAAAAACTATTTGCACACGATTCAGTTGACCTCAACCGAATCATATTTAAACACGTCCTCTTGTTAAGGGTATTTTTGGAATATTTGGAGTTAAGAGGTGTGTGGTGCGTAGGAGGAGATGTGGGAAAATTCTGGGCCTCATTCTTTTTATAAAGTTAAGTCCATATCTGTCAACTAATGCGTGTGGCTTGGTTTTGGTCTCTTCCTTTTGCTTTTTTGTTTCAGTCCATATTGCGGACTAGGATTTTCTTTTTTACAAACTCAAAAAAAAAAAATTCGCGCTTTTTGGATGAAAATAGAGGAGCCGCGATTAAAGTAATACACATGCAAGTGATTATTTACCCACGTATTAGAGATTTTTATTAATTTATGAAAGAGAGAAGGAAAGATGTTATGTTAGAAAAGAAACCAAGTCCACTTTTTGTAGGAATTGCTTTGCTTAGTGGTGGAGTCACTTTAATTTGGAGTTCAATTTGCCGCACAAGCACAAAGAAAATGCCATGTTCTAAAGAAGAAGCTCTTGTTAGACTCTTCTACAATGCCTCAAGCTCTTTCCAGCTTCTCTTTCTCTTTCTCTTCTCTTCTTCCACTTTGCTTCTCAAGTTCCTAAACTTCCTTGGTAGCTACTCTTTAATCCAAAGGTTCTTCCACGCTTCTCTTTCTTCTACTTATCATCTAATTCACAATTAAATACTTATTTTTGTATATATGTTGTAGGGATCAGCAATATGAATACGTGTCCTCTGAGTACGATGAAGAAGAAGAAGAAGAAATTCAAGCAAGTTACTTTTCGTATGAGGATTCTTCTATTGAGAGAGATGATATAGTAGCTGATATAATTTGTGGTGGAGAAGAACTTGTGTTTCTTCACAACAAGAAGCCTCATGAAAGGGCTTGTTCTTCTTCTGAAGACTACTTCATAAGTCCCCAAGATAGCTTGATTGAAGAAGAAGAAGACTCAGAAGAAAGCTTTTGCAATGAAACAGAAACAGAAGGGGATGTTCACAAGTCACCACAGGTTTCAGACTTTGAGACAGAAGAAGAAACTGAAGGGGAAATTTTTCAAACGGAAGATGCTGATTCTGTTCCAGATAGGCCCACTTCTCCTATCACCTTGAACCTATACAAAAGTGACTTGGTGGATAGTGACAAAAACTATGATGGTATATTCATTCTATATATATATATATATATAGACTATATAGTTTGTTTGTTATATTATTCACATGCACCACTTCAAGTTCAACTCTTAGTTACTTGGTACTCTACTTTTTATGCAGAACATTATGTTGATATTGAAATTACTAAAAACAAGGAATTGCATGAGGCGAAGATCACACGAGATGAGAAATTCATTGTCATTGGTCCTACACAGTTGGAGACTAAGAAGCTGATGATTGAAGAAAAAGATGATGAAGAGATATATGGTGATTCATGCACTGTTGGGTCCACTTCTAAGAGCTCCTCTGAGTGGAGAAGCTCCATTATTTGCAGGGATTCTGGAACTGATGATCCTTTTTCTTCTTCATCCAGAAGAAGTTGTCCCAAGTGGGAATCGTACACAGTTTTCCAAAAATATGATGAAGAAATGTCATTCCTTGACAGGATTAGTGCACAGAAACTTCATGAAACTGGTAACATACATACTCGGTACTCCTACCCTTTTCATATATTTTCTGATTTCCTTAGATTTATAAAAGTATAATTAGACTAATTATATATAGCTATATATTTAATTCCAGAGTCTTTGAGATCAATCAAAGTAGCTCCAAGGTCAATTTCAGAGCGTATTGTGTACAAGTTTTCAAAACCAGCAGATACCCATAACAACCCATATCATGAATTGGAGGCAGCATACGTTGCACAAATATGCTTAACATGGGAAGCACTTAATTGGAACTACAAGAATTTTCAAAACAAACGAGCTTCACGTGGTCCTGATGTTGATGTGGGTTGCCCAGCCACAATTGCACAGCAATTTCAACAATTTCAAGTATTGTTGCAAAGATTCGTAGAGAATGAGCCTTATGAGCATGGCAGGAGACCTGAGATCTACGCTAGAATCAGACATTTAGCTCCCAAATTGCTCCTAGTCCCCGAATATCGAGGTACCACCTACTACAATTATTTTCATGCCTCACAAGTAAAAAAAACTATTCAAAATTTATAGCAAAAAATTGCTCAAACAACATGTGTAAAGTAAAGTTTAGACGTGAGAGTATTATTTTGTATTTTATATTATTAAATTATAAATTGACATATGATATGGTTTTTTAGACAAATTTCTTAATTCTATTTCTAATGATTTTACACTAATTTTTTGCATGATGCACTAGCTATAAATAATAAATTATGACCGATTCAATTTAATGTTGAATTAGTGAATTTGGAGCTCATTGTTTATTGGGTTAAAGACGCGTTTAATTTTAAAAATATTCAATATGATATGGCTATTTCTTTTTTTCTTTGTATGTTTATTTTAGAATCAGATGATGATCAGAAGGTCAATGGCGTTAACTCAAAAATATCATCAGCTTCATTTCTTGTGATAATGGAAGATGGAATCAGAACATTCATGAGTTTCTTGAAGGCTGATAAAAAGAAACCATGTCAGATCCTTGCAGCCTACTTTAGGAAAAACCGAAGAGGCTTGGTTGATCCAACACTAATCCGGCTTATGAAGAAAGTTAATCAAAAGGCAAGCGCCCAATTTTATATATAATATTTTTTAAAATATCTAGCTAAGATATATTCAACTATAGAATTTAGTTGTGTTTATAATATTAATTTTTCTCTTTGGTGCATTCCAGATTGTTAGCTTTTTCGTATTTTATATATATATGTTCCTAACACACATTCTTTTGTCTACATACTTTAATTTATACTAAACCTAATTAATGTGTGCAGAAGAAGATGAAAGTTAAAGATCTTCGGCGTTCCCACAAATGCTTAAGGAAGAGAAAATTGAAGGAGGAAGAAGAAATGGAGATTTTGATGGCATTTATAGACTTGAAAGTGGTATCAAGGGTTTTAAGAATGAGTGACATGAATGAAGAACAGTTGCATTGGTGTGAAGAGAAGATGAGCAAAGTGAGAGTCATGGATGGAAAACTTCAAAGAGATTCCACTCCACTTTTCTTCCCAGCACATTGACCCACACATGCACAAAAGATTTATATATATTGCTTGATGACTGGATCCTGAATGTGCATGACTGCATATAAAGGAATATCCTACAACATACTTTTTGTAAATATGTTTAAAGAAAAAGAAGAGGGACCCTAGCTACAAATCAGAGTGAAGTGGGATGGAATTTATTGGGGCCAGAAATCCATGGAAAGATGGGTAAATTAAAGTTGAAGTGTTATTGAGATGAATATTGAAAGTGAAAGCCCGAAAACAAAGCAAGGCACAAGATAGAGACAATAACAGCTTTAGTTTACTTTAGCTTTTTACTAACGGTAGGTGTAGTGTTTTTTTTATTTATCTTTCTTAATTAAAATACAGAAAAGGGCCCGTTAGTTCTGGAAACAGAAAACAAACTCAAAAAATAGATAAACCTTCAAATTAAGGAGTAGGACTTCTTGTATGGCTACCAAGTATATACCATGAAATGTGATCTTTCTTATTTATCATTCATGTATCGGGAATGCTATAAAGTTTGGTATTGGTGAGAAATCAACCAAAGCTCTCATCCGTGAACAGAGACGTAGTCAGAATTTTTATTTAACGACGAGTGCTAGAGAGCTAAAATGTGTGACTTAATAAACAATTTCTACATGTACAATATGCTGAAAAATTAATTTTAACTTTTAAGTAGTAGAAATATATAACTATAAAATCTTTGTTATAATTGTTACAGAATACACTCGATTACCAATCAGCAAATGGCGGAAAATTATGACTAAAGAAACAAACAATCCTCAAAATATAGCAAAAAAGTATCACTACAAAAAAAGGCTTATTATCGACGAAATATAGCGACAGACTTATTTCGTCGGACTAAAAACCGTCGCTAAAAAGACCATTAGCTGCGGATTTAGCTAGGGAACAGTGATTTGTCGTTCAGGCTATCGTTAGCGACGGAATGGGGGACCTTAGCGATAGAATATTCGGTCATGAATGGGGGCACGTGTTTTCAAAAAATCAGCACAGTTTTCGATGAAATTAGCAATGGAATTTTAGTCGCTAAACGCCTCATTTTTATCAAACCCATCGCGACGAAATTTTAGTCGCTAGTTTCGTCGCTAATCTCCTCCATAGTGAAGAAATTTCAATCGTTAATGTCGTGGCTAACCTCACTTAAACTTCCAGAACCGAAACTCTTCTCTCTCTCTATACACGAAACTCTCTCTTCTCTCATTTCACCACCACCACCACAAGATTTCCATCTCCCTCTTCTCTCTCTCACGAACCATCTCTCTCTCTCCAAAACCACAACCTCACTCTCTCATCACCGCACCAGAGTGTGCACTGTCACCAGACCGCCACGAGATCATTGGATTCTTTTTCTCTTTGCTCATAACTGTTATTTTTTTATTTATTTTTGTTTTTAGGTATTGTTTTAGTTTTGTTGTTTTTATAATTTAACATTGAAATGTGAAATGTGAGTTTGAAATACGTTGTTGTTAGAAAGGTTGTAGTTATCAGAATAAATTTGTTGTTAAGGATTGAGTGTGAAATGTGAGTTAGAAAAAGTTTGTTACAGTTAGAAAGGTTGTTTTTAGAAATGTTATTGTTAGTGTTTAGGATTGTGAATTTGAAATGATATAAATTTGAAATGTGGAATAGAAATGTTTTTGTTAGTGTTTAGTATTGTGAATTTGAAATTGTGTATGATTGATGTTGTTGTTGATTGAAATTGTGCTAAATTATTGTTAGAGATGTTAATTGAAATTGTGTTAAATTGTTGTTTTGATGCTTGATGAACCCTAGGTTAGATGAATATATTGGATGTTGTTATTGTGTGTTGTTGATGGAAAGGGTGAGGTGTTGCCCTCCACCCCCATATTTTGCTTGAAATCATCTCCATTGAGATAATTGACAATAGTAACGACGGTAGGTTTGACCTACATTATGTTTTAAGGGATTACAGCTACTGCTATTTTTCTTTTGTTGTTGTTGTCCTTTACGTCTTTAATTCGTACTCATCATTATTGAGGCACAGTTCTAGAAGTTAGATGCTTTTATGAGCATTGGAACATGATAAATTTACCTTCATATCTCTATTGTCTCTAAGTCTCAGTTGTGGTTGTTAAGATTGGGAACCTTGAAATTTTTGTAATTTATTTTCTTAGGTCTTGTAACTTGCTTAGATTTTACGGTACTCTCACTACAACAGATTTGGGGATGGGCAGCGTTTTTTTTTAGCCATGGGCAGCGTTTCTGGGCGCTGCTAAATTTGGCGCTGGTGATTCCTCCCCAAAAATGGGCAGCGTTTAAGAAGCGCTGCTCATTAATAGCCATAGGCAGCGTTTGAAGGGAGAAGCGCTGCTCATTCACCTATTTCAATATCTGTTGTAGTGAAAGGTTTTACATTAGACAATGGTGAAAAAACATTTCAACTAATTGCAACGGTTTTATATCATTTTCAAAAAGTTGTTAAAAACCCGTTGTCATTGTCCTCTCAATGGCAACAATTTTCTGTAGGTGTTGCCTTTGGTAGGAAAAACAGTTGCCTAAAGAACAGATAACGCCCGCATATACCACGGTATTCAAAACCGTTACCGAAAGAAAAGGAAAAGATTTTGGGGTTTTCACAATGGTTTTTAAGCGCTGCCATAGAGTTAAAATGTTGTAGTGATCACTTGTATCCTGGAGGGTTTAGGCCTAATTATTGGATTTGGGTGGATCATGGAGAACGACTTCCCAATTTTGATGTAGGGGCTTCAAGCAGTTCTGTTGGTCGTGTTCCATCTAATGGACAATTTCAGTCGATGGAAAGCATGGTTTGTGATGCTCTCGAAATGAATATGTCATTTGATGAGCCTCAGTATAACTATCATGATGAACTTCCAAATGAAGAAGCACAAAGATATTTAGGTACTATAGGAGCATGAAGCTAATTGGGTCTAGGTCGTCTGAGTCTGAGCTGTCTAATGATCCTGATGCCCCCTATTAGGACTTTTTGTATTAGTTTGACCTTTCTGTATTATGTTATAGCATTGTAGAATAGTTTATATTGAATTGGATTTTATTCAAATATTCTCAAAATATTTATTTTGAATTGTTTTACTAATTTTAAATTTTAGTATTTATTAATATACTATAAATATATAAAAAAAGCGGGTGTTTGAAAAAAAAAATTAAAATCAATGGCCAATAGCAACATAATTAAATTAATTAGACATGTGTCCTACTTAGCGACGGAATTAGCGACTGAACTGGTCGTCGCTAATTAGGACATGTATCATTCAAAGTTAATTAGCAAGGGAATGTTCCCTCGCAATTAGCGACAAAATTATCGACGGAATACGCCGTCGCAAATTAGCGACAGAGTCAAAATTCTGTCGCTACGCGTTAGCGAGGAGCCTTTTAGTAATAGAATTAGGTCGTCGCTAATTCCGTCATAAACAAGCAATAGCAACTGAAAATGTGGTGTTAACGAGGGAAATTTTGGTCACTAATTAACATTTTTTTTGTAGTGTATTACTCCCTTTAAGAGAGTATTATAAACTTCTTTGAGAGTTGAGACTAAAGTAACCGGGTGTGGAGTGTTCCCAAACTAGTGGATCCATTTTCCTCCAAAATTGGAATAGTGATATTGGCTAATTATGTCTTTATATTTGGGGCCTATCAAAAGTCACACCTCTCTGAATATCTCAATTGCCATTATGAATAAAATCCTTCAAGTACAAACGAAGATCATTTTTCACAGTGTAGGAAGAGGGAGGAGATCAGTAAGCAGTTTCATAACAACTTGTATAGACGAATACTCCGTTTGTTTTCAATGCAATCATCCAAACAATAACATTATGATATTTGCTACACTCTTCCGCTATTGGTGTGCGAAAATGTGATGTGCAAGTATACACAGTCGCATCAAGTAATAAAGTGAAAGTAAAGTAGAGTATCGTACCCACAGGAATTGGATTAATTTCTAATGTTTAAAACGGTAGTTTAACTAGTGAGAAACAAGTAATAAAATAACAAATAAAATAAGAGTATGTGTGAGATAACAGGAAACAAATAAACTAAGTAAAGATAGAGTGTATTAAAGTGAGAAAGATAGTTGGAATGCTCTTCACTAAGTAAATCACTTTTGATAGCATTATGTTATATATGATGCTCCTGCAATGACTGCACCTGCAATGGATGCTGATGCAATAGACACGTGCTTTTCAACAACTAACTTCAGGGTTTCATTACAAGTCTTATGTGTAAGCCCTAAATAAGTTCACCCTTGTATATTTAAGCTCCCTCAGTATCACTCTATGGACTATGCTCTCCTATGTCTAGGTTTTAGAATGGAATTAACAAAGTTTTCTTTATTAAACACTTATCCATATTAGTTCTTGAGTTCCAATTATAAACCATGTCTGAATTTATAATTTGTATTCACTTTTAGTTGGCCAATTCTAAATATGAATATGAAAGAGTTATCATGCAAGAACTAAAATGCAAACATCAATATATAACATAATAACTTAATCAAAAGATCATTACAAAGTTAAAGCATCCCAACTAGAGAAGTTTAGCTCATGCTAGACATTACTAAGCACATATAAACAAATATAACTATGTTCATATGTTTGATAATACAAAGGGAAGAAAATAAAGAAAGAATTGCACGGTTGAAGTTCCCTTGCAAAATCTGCATAGTTTTGCTCCAACAACGCCTCACAAATGCTTGATGCGCCAGCAATCAAACAGCAACACGAAATGGTGTAGAAGTAGAGAGAGAAGTTGTCAATTTCTCTCCCTCCTTCACACCTATGAAGTGTAAGTGATTCTAACTCTCTAACTTGGTATATCTTCAAATGAGGAGAAGGAGATGTATTTATAGGCCTCTTGGATGAGCTTTCCTTCATGGTGGGGTTTGCTTGGAGCTGAAGTTGGAGTTACTTGTATCAATTTGCTTCCAAAAAGACTTGATTTGATCTTTACTTTATTAAAGGGAAGAGGTCCAATGGTGTATGGACAAGCGTCCCTATAAAGTAAAAGTTACAAGCTAAAAAGTAAATAGGGAGGTGCTGCACCAGCAACTTGGGTCACTTGCATAACAATTTGACTTTGATGTCATCAATGACATCAACATATTGCCGGGGCATCTGTGTTGTGAACATTGCTGGGGCAATCATTGCTGGTGCAATGCTGCCTTCTGTTATAATGATCATTGCAGGAGCAATCATTGCTGGGGCAATAATTGTTTTGCCTATTGCAGAGGAAAAGATTGCTGCAGCAATTGAACAAACACATCAAAAATACCACAAGTCATGTAAATCAATAATTATGGGTTCCAAACTTCTTCTTATCTAAAAAATGTTGTTTTGCTTTTGTATTTCTTTATTTGATACAACCTAATTACTGAGTTTCTCACAATAATTTAGATTTGGAAATGTAAATAACTCTATATAAAATAGAGTTATCAGCTATAAACTGAGTGTGTTGAGAAGTGTTGACTCTCCGCAGTATGATGCGTGATCGGGGTCTCTTGCTTTAAGGAATACCATTTTTAAAAACAAAACAATATATTTCAGGAAAAACTTATAATTCTGGGGAAAAAATCATCATTCCGAAAAAAACTAAAATGTTATTTTTAATTTCGAAATGATAATCTTTAATTCCGGAAAAATTATATTTGAGGCTTTTTGTAGTGATTTTTTTTAAAATTATATGTGTTTTCCTCGAATGATAATTTAATTTTTTGAAATAATTCTAAAAAAATAATTTTTCCGAAATGAATTCAAGGGTTTTGTGGAGTAAAATGATTGGGGTACAAAGTTTATGATCCAAAACATCACGGAACACGAAAAATTTAGCCCAATACAAAAAACGTACAGGGCATGAGCCCATAGACTCCCAAAAATGTGGGGTTTTTTTACCTCCACCATATCCCTTCATACCCCCACAAAATTTGATATTCCGAGAATACTCCTGATACATTTCTTTACACGGATTTATCTAATTTAAAGATAAATCCATTTTTTATATTTTTATAAATCGGATTTACCTAAGAAACACTTAAATCCGTTTTTGTTATTTTTAAAAAATGGATTTATCTATTATTAGATAAATTCGTTTTGAATTTTTCCAAAACGGATTTATCTAATAAATAAGTAAATCCGTTTTGTAAAATAATTAATAAATAAAAGTGATAAATCTGTTAAAAAATCAAAATTAATTTTTTTAAAAAATAAAAAATAAAATAGATATGAGTATCGGTCGTCTTTTGGTTCCGTTTAGTGTTTAGTTCGTTAACACGTGACGATGTTGTACATCGGGTGAATAATTTAGGCTAAAAAATTGGTTTTCGGGAAACCTACTCCGATTGTAATGAAAGCACGACCATTAAATTCGAAAAAAATCAGGGATCAAGACTACCTAATAAGGGACTTTTATTGGGACACCAGGGCTCAAAATCTCAAATTCCATTGTTTACCATTTTTTATTAATTCTTTTAATTTTTCATAATTTCCAAAAAATCTAAAAAAAAATTGCATAACCTTATTTTGGTTTTATTAGAATTTTAGTGGTGTTTTGATAATTTTTAGATTTGTTTTGACTCTTTAACGGATTTTTAGTAGTGTTTTTATAACCTTTTTAAACAATTTAAATAAAAAACAATTATTTTTATTACACAAAACGGTTTACCTATTTATTAGATAAATCCATTTTGAAATATTCAAAACGAATTTATCTAATAATAGGTAAACCCGTTTTTTTTTGACAAGAGGTAAATCTGCTTTTTAAAAGTAACAAAAACGGAATTTAAGTGTTTCTTAGGTAAATCCGGTTTGTAAAAATATAAAAAATGGATTTACGTAAATATTTTTCTTGATCCGTTTTGAAAAAAACCAAAAACGGATTTATCTTTAAATTAGATAAATCTATTTTGAAAAAATGTATCAGTGGCATTTTCGGATTACCATAAAAAAAACCCCCAAAATGTGGTTGCCAATTTGTAG